>VMDO01003108.1:0-37444 GCA_007922755.1 Pedetes capensis
GATGGGGAAAGAGGGAAGGAGAAAGAAAAGAAAGAAAGAAAGAAAGAAAGAGAGAAAGAAAAAGAGGAAGGAAGGAAGGAAGGAAGGGAGGGAGGGAGGGAGGGAGGGAGGGAAAGGGAAGGGAAAGGAAAGGAAAGGAAGGAAGGAAAGGGAGGAAGAAAATAGATTGTTTTATTCATTGTTCTATTGCTTGGACCATAACAGGCACTTTGTAAACATTGCTTAGTTGAAATGAACAAAAAATGTATTACCAATGGCAGTGAGACAGTGCCTTTTACTCTTTGGCATTATTACTCAGAACTAAACACACTGTCACCATAGGTTCCATCAATCACACTCCATGGTTTTTATCTGAAGGAGCTGAGAACTTATATCCACACGAAAAATTGACCATGAGTATTTATAAGCCACTTTATTTGTAATTGTCAAAATTTGAAAGTAAACAAGATGTCCTTCAGTAGGTAAATAAACTGTGGTATATCTAGACAAGGGCTGGGATTTAGCTCAGTTGGTAGAGCACTGCGCTGCAGTCTCTGAGGTCCCGAGTTCAATTCCCTGCACCACAAAAGTGGGAGAAGGACCTGGCAATCCACTCCCAAAGCAATCCCGAAACAGTCAGCCATTGAAAACCCTATGAGGGTCACTATGAGTCAGATACCGACTTGACGGCACCTAACAACAACAACAACAAATCTAGACAATGTAATATTACTCAATGCTAAGAAGAAATGCAATATCAAATCATAAAAAGATGGAGGAATCTTAAATGCACATTATTAAGTGAAAGGAACCAACTTGCAAAGGCTATGTACTGCACAGTTCCCACTACACAGCGTTCTGGAAAAGCGAAACTATGTTATTGTTGTTGTTAGGTGCCATGGAGTCTTTCCAACCCTCATAGGGTTTTCAATGGCTGATTTTTCCTGATTGCTTCAGGAGTGGAATGCCAAATCCTTCTCCAGAAGCAAAACTATAGAGACAATGAAAAGATGGGTAGTGATGAACAGGCAGGGCACAGAGGATTTTTAGGGTGATGAAACTAACCTACTATAATGGTAGATATATAGCACTGTACATTTATACAAACCCCATACTGACCAGCACAAGTGAACCCTAATGTAAACTATGGTCTTTGGCTGATAATGATGTGTCAACTTAGATTCATCCATTGTAACAAATGCATCACATTTTATGGGAGATGTTTATAATGGGGTGGCAAAGCATGTGGGGCAGGGCAGGATGTGAGAAATCTCTGTATGTTCCTCTCAATTTTTCTGTGAAGCTAAACTCTTTATAAAAATTATCTTTAAAGAAAAAGTAAAGCAATCTCTCTTTAACTATCACTAAAGAGCTATAGCTTTGTTTAGTGGACCCACTACTAGTTTTTATTTACCTCTTGGGACAAGCTATGAAGAAGACTGTCTGGGAGCCCATTTTTGTTCATTATACTACTACTCCCACCATAACCTCAAGTATAAAATCAGATTTTGTTTGCTTTATTACATACCATGTTTCTTTAAGCACATCTACCTCCTTTCAAGACCAAAGAGGAAAAGAAAAGCTAGAGAAAGGAACATGGTGTTCATCAGTATTGATGCCATTTGATGCTACCCATCATAATTACCTGCACATAAACTGGACAGCCCCCTTATTATCCTCAGGGGTACTAAGAGAGTGTGCTTTTGTGATAGAATCCAACACTATTCACACTACTCTCAATTATAATCCCTAGAATGAATTAATTACATGAGTTGAGGAAAAGTTCCCCAATAGCTCAAGTATTTCAAATACCCTCCATGAGCCTTGGTTTCCTTCCCTGTACAGTACAAGTGTTGTTCTACTGGAAGGACTCTGAGGAGCAATGTGTCTCTAATGCATTAGGAATGCATGTCTGGAAATGACCCAGAAAGTCAAAAAACAGCCTTACCTGAGGCCCAGGGGAGGCCTGGGCAATACATTCTGGATATCATAATGGGTTCCACTTGAATATAATCTATCAGATTTTCATTTCAAGTTCACACTCTACCTAAGTCACATGTCACCCTACAGCCAATTTGTGGACCTTGATAAAGTTTGGATGGTGAGATCTTCAAAAATATCACTTCAATGGGATCATTTTATATGTTAACTTTGAAAATGTCAACAGCAGGGGCCAAGTGGAGCTTAGGAGGTCTATGCATCTGCCATTTCAAAGGTTTAGCTGTCAGCATAGAGAGGTGGAGGGGGAGCAGCCTGCTGTGCTCCATGTTCTGTATAAACATTTCCAGAAATATTTAGCAGATAATAGGGCTCCCACTGGGACCGTGTGTTCAAAGGCACCATGTTGAGCCACCTACCATGAAAGAGGCAGATACCAAAGCTGAGAGTGCTCTGGCTTTCATAATGGGTTCTGGCTTCTTCTACAGGATTTCCAAATACCCAAAGCTAGGGGAAACTACAGAAGCCCATCTTAAAGGGAAAGTGCTTAATGCTTGCCAGAGAAAATAATATAATGGTCAATGCCTGAGTAATATTCAATAGCCTTCCATCATGCAGCAGGTCTGTGAAATAGTCTGACAACTTGAGAATTGAGGGCCAGAATTCACTGCTTGCCAGACTAACACCTATCAATTTGAAAAGCTCTGAAATCTTTCTTGACTTTATGCAAGAAAACTGGTTATGGTTAAAGTGACAGTGATCTTTTTTGCCTCTGGTATTTTAGGTCTGAAGACATTAGTTTTTACTTGTGCATTTGACCTGAAATTTAAAAACAAATAGAACCAAGACATAATCATTCTGATTGATTTTATAAGAAGAAGGATAGCATTTAGGTGTTTATTCACTCTAAAATCTCTAATGAATGAAAAAGGCACACTCACACAAATATTGCTGTACTATGTAAGTAATAACAAAAACATTTTATAGATTGATTCATAAATATGTTCCACAAACTTTTTTGACTGACTACAATGTTCTGGCCTATAGCAGTACCACCCTGACATCTCATCCCATCAGATCTCAGAAGCTAAGCAGTGTCGGGCCTAGTTAGTACTTGGATGGGAGACCACCTGGGAACACCAGGTGCTGTAGGTTTGGGAGACAGACCCAGCCACCCACCAAAAACACAGTCAGCCATTGAAAACCTTATGAATGGCAGAGAAGCACTGATATAGTGCCGGTATGGCAGTGTCAGGGAATGTTTCATCTGTTGTACACAGGGTTGCTATGAGTTGAGCCCTACTCAAAAGCACCTAACAACAACAATAATAACAATGTTCTAGTTGAGCATGATCCAAATATTGAGAAGTTTTAAATGCCAGATATTAGATTCCTCTCATTAAGAAGCTTGCAAACTAGTAAAAGAGAACAGTGTATATTTATATATAAAATTAATAAACAGCATGATAAATGTTATTTATGTGTAAAGTAATATGTGCTGTTGGAACTACAGGAAGGAGTTGCCTTCCAACATTGTAGGAAGACACTGGAAGTGTGGAAGAGGCTTTATTGCACCTCCTAAAGCACACACCCAAAAGATCAGTGAAGGTAAATATCCTTTTCACTCTTACTCTACAATAGTAACAAAAAGGTTTCCTACTATAAAACCTCTTCAAACATTTTTTATAGGTTTTTTTTAGAGGTAAAGTTCTTTATTTTGCTCTCCTCTCCCATAAAAACTTGAACATTACTTTTTATTCATTTTTGAAAGAAAGCCTTTCAAAATGCAAGTATTAAATCTGAGAAACCATATGGGCGTGGGGGAAGCTTCCTACAGGAACATGTTCTCTTTCGCTTGCCTTCTACTGACCTCTAGTGGGCATATGTTGCTATGGCATGGTAAACCAACAAATTTATACATAGAATTGTAATCTGAATTGTGTTAAATGAATTCCATCACCCATCCTCCCTTCTTCTCTCTCGATATTTACTTTTTCTACTCTATTTTAATGTAAATGTCAGCACAAAGTTGCATACAAAACAATCCCATAATATACAAAATACTCCTCCACATAGAGAAATGCAAAAAGAAAACTTCCCTCATAATGTGGTTTAAAAAAGAAACTCTGATTTCAGAATTATCTTAGACAATACAGTGGACCTCAATGACAATTATTAGAGATAGGCATCCCAGGAAATTCCAGCCATAAACTGCTGAAAAAATTCTTTCTTTTTATATATCTTCCTTCCCAAACAACTAATTCCCTACCCATTCTTATCTCACACCAAAGAAAATTACATTCAGCCCAAGTTTCAGCTCAAGAGTTTATTGCTAAACAAAAAAAAATGCTCCCCATGATTTGTGAGGCAATTGGAAGAGGATAACTCCCTCATCTATACCCACCAGACACCAACCTTTTTGTTCTTTTGTACCATTGCTCCTGAACTGCTTTCCATAAAGAAGAAATAAACTTGATCTATAAAGGCGTTAATATATTTGATTACATTTGTGTGGCAAATAGCTGGGCCATTGTGTCAGCAAGGGTATTCTAAATGTTAATTCATGGGCGGCTCCCTGCTCAGCAGATTGGAAGCTGAGACAAGACTCTGATGAAGACCTCAGTGTCACAGATTTGAACAATAACACTTGGAACCCGAAAATAGGTCTTTTAAGATAATGATAATTGTCACAATTTAATAAACAGAAGAGAAGAAAGGAAGCAATGTATGTAGGAATCATGGGGTTCGGGATGCCCAAAGATAGAAAAAATAAATCTTATTTTGGGACCACATCTTTGAATGGGTTCCAACGTAACATCAAGCCTCTTGCCCATGTCTGCCATGTGGAAAAGGGCTCTTATTTAAAATAGCATATACCAAGCTGGGCGCAGTGGCTCATGCCTGCATGCCAAGCACTCGTGAGGCTGAAGCAGGAGGATCATGATTTCGAAGCCAGCCTGGGCTACATAGTGAGTTGCAGACCAACCTGAACTAAGAAACAAGATTGATTTATAGAATTTGATTTGTCTCTTGTACATACAGTCACTATGAGTAGGACCCAACTCAATAACACCTAACAACAAATAACAACTTGAAAATATAGAACCTTCTTGAACATCTTTACACTGTTTTAATCCTTATTCTGCTATGGGCAGCAATATAGCATAATGGTTATAAGCATGAACGCTGAGGTCAATTTACCTAGGGTTGAATCCCAGCTCTGTCATTAACTAGTTATAGTTCCTCACCTATAAAATGGTCATAAAAATACTTGCTATGTCATAGGTTTGCCATGAGATGTAATATATGGTGTGCCTAGCAGTGTTTAGCAAGTAATAATTGCTGTGCAAGTTTTCTATTATCATTACACCACAGTTTAATATTTTTTGCATTTTTAGCTACATAGGTAGGAAGAGCAGTACAGAGCACCAAAATTTTGTATTTCTTAGGGCTCTAGAGCCAATCTCCTATCTTGCCCTGGATAATGACAGATTGCTGAATATATACATGATCAATGTTTTCTCAAAATCCACTGAAATTAAAGGAACAATTATTAAGGTCACATGCTTTTTTTTTTTTCCACTTTAAAGTGCTTATCTTGACTCCATCTAGAGCTGCACCACTCATCAGATCTCATAAGCTATGCAAGGTCAGGCCTGGTTAGTCACTGGATGGCAGACCACCTGGGAACATAAGGTGCTTCAGACTAGGGAGAAGGGCCCCGGCATCCCACTCCCAAAACAATCAGCCATTGGAAACCCTATGAATACCAGAGAAGCATTGACATATTCCCGGGCATGGCACAGTGACAAGTACTGTTTCATTTCTTGTACATAAGGTCTCGATGAGTTGGACCAAACTCAACAGCACCCAACAACAACATCATCTTGACCCAAAAAGTCACATACTTGATCAGAAGAATATTGGCATTTAGTATAGAGACAGAGACTTGATACTGGACCCTATTTCTGGGTACCTGCTGTAATCTCTGAAGGCTTCCAAAAATTCAAATGCCTTTCCCCTACCTAGGTTTCTCAAATTAAATAATTTGATAAATGAAACAAAGCAATGGCAGAAGGAAGATTAAAATATCACCTTGAATACCAAATGAGGGCAACTTGGAAGATGAGATTTGTATCAGAAATAAGACTCACTAGCCTGGTAAGCCTGCAGCCGTAGCCCTGTGGCATCGGATCCCATCAAATCTCAGAAGCTAAGCAGGATCAGGCTTGGTTAGTACTTGGGTGGGAGACCACCTGGGAACACCAGGTGCTGTAGGCTTGGGAGAAGGACCCAGCAACCCACTCCCAAAAATCAATTTGCCATTGAAAACCCTATGAACAGCAGAGAAGCACTGACAATAGTGTTTCACCTGTTGTACCCAGAGTCGTTATGAGTTGGATACCGACTCAATGCACCTAACAACAACAGCCTGGTAAGGACAGTGAGTGGGTAGGATTAGGAAGAGAGAGGACCTTGTCTCCTGATGTCTCCCAGAAGAATGCCATGCATGTTCAGTTATTCTCCCAAATGTACCACCTGCAAGGGGCAGAGTTAATGGACCAGGAGTGTGTTTATAAAAAAAATTCCATCATCTTGGAAACTAAGAGTTACAGAAAAGTAATTCTCACTCTAGTATTTCCCAGAATCCCTTCACCTATTGGATTTAACTATTAATCCTATAATCAAACAGGTATAGACATCATCCTAAGGAGAGGGAAGCAATCTTCTATCAGAATAGTCCTGTTCACACCTCTCTAAGGACACTCTCCAATACCAACCCCTGCTCTTCCTAGGAAGACCTGATAAGCAATTAGATTTTGTCCCGAGAAGTCTCTCATCTGGATCAAAATCATACATTGTTTAAACCAATTTCAAGGCTATTCTACAAGCACAGCTGAAAATCAACTCTTTTCCATTTCCCATTCAATACTATTTTAGAAACACTGTCTAGTGCTAGCAATGAGACCACATAATGGCATTAGAATAAAATTCACTTTAATGATAAAACATCAACAATAGAAATTCTCAAAGTTTTCATATAAATCCATTCCTATTGTTAACATCTCAGTGAGAATTTAAGGCTGACAGTTAAGTCCTCTTATAAGTTCAAATCAAGGAAATTAAAGCCAATATAAAAAAATTCCCTTGCAAATTGAAGTTCAAGGTTTGAAATTCCTAATTCAAGTACTAAAAACAAACCTTGCTGGCTTATTAATCCATTTTTCAAGTTTCTTGATGTCACCTGAATTAAGGTGCTTTACTGTTTGGGATTTAGTTTTGGTTTTGATTTTTCAGCAGTATGGTTTGTAGCATTTCTTGCCAAACCAACATTATTATTTCAGTGTCTGAATTAAGTAAGGCACTAAGTTTACACCAAAGGGCAATTGCTTTAACACAGTAAGGGTTTGCTGTGTAGAGTCCACCATGGACTTCGTAGCTGGCAGGAGAGGGAGAAGATCATGTTCATCTCTATATAGTCATTCAGGAGCTCAGGATGAAGAAAAGCTCTGCCATGCTTAACACATGGCTTCCAAGATCACCCTGAGCACCCAGATCTTGTGGATGAAGTAGGAAGAAAGGTAAAGGAAGCCTATCTATGTCTTAAACCCCACAGCCTATAAGTCACACAGGAAGGGGAAGTGTCTTTGGGGAACAGGAGGCTCTCAGAAGTTAACTTAGTTCTATAACATGCCTCACTTTTCAAAGAGTTAATAGGACATATAACTTATCATCTAGTAGTAGAAAAATTGAAGTATTAGGCAATGTCCAAACTTACAGGAATCAGTCAAGTTTTATTATATAAATGAGCAGAATAAATATAGTTCTGCCCAACAATGACCCTATAAAGCCATTAAAGAGCTTTTTCTCAGTGTACCTGAGCAAATGTTAAGAATAAATCTATCCTTCCAGGGGTCTGGTCCTATTTCCTCCCTGTAGAACCATCTAAAAGCAATCTATTCCCTCTCCTCTTCAAACAAAAGCATCATCTTTAAAGAGATATTTTAGTTCTCAGCCATTTCTGATGTGGGATGTTACTGAATCCTTTCTTGGATTTATGATATAAATGAACAGAATAAATATAGTTCTGCCCAACAATGACCCTACAAATCCCTTAAAGAGCATTTTTTTTTCTGAATCCTTTGGTTATCTCTGGCTGTCTCTCTCTCTTCAGAACAAATTCTAATTTGTGTTTTTCCAAAATTAAGATCATGAGATCCGGATGCAATATTCTAGGTAATGACTAAGTAAAAGAAGATACCATACTCTCACACAGATTTCTAAAAATACTGATTACCTTTTACATATATGGTTTATCATTGATTAAAATTACAAGATTCTTTTAGATGGACTTGTTCTTAATGGTGTTTTTAGTGAATATGGAGATTTTTCTTCATTCCAAGTCCTGAAAACTACTCACTAGTTTTAAATAACTTTCTGAAACTATTTCACCTTAAAGTAGAATCACACAAGCTGGGCATGGTGGCACATGCCTCTAATCCCAGTGACATGGGAGGTAGAGACAAGACATTCACAGGTTTGAGGCCAGAGGCAGCCTGCATAACTTAGTGTGAACTTGTCTCAATTTTTATAAATTTTAAAGATTGAGTTTAGAAGAAACATATTTCTTTTTTTTCCTTTATTAGTAAGTGAAGATGGCACACAGAGTAACACAGCATTGGCTTTTTCCTTATGCATCCTTTATCTCACTTCTAGCAACACTTTCATCAACCCACACAGTTTATGGAGCCTGATGGCTAGTATGTAGTAAAACTCTGGTGCTTATTTGGATTATGTTCCCCTATTTTTCCAATATACTCATGAGGTTGTGCTGTTTACATTTAGATTGACCTCTCCCCCTTCATCCCTCAACAGTGACCCTTCTCCCCATCCCGTCCTCTCCAATCTTCACTTCCCTCTGATAGTGCCCTCCCTCATTCTTTCTACTCCTTATATTGTCCCTTTTATACTAAGTTTAACTGTGCATTTTTTATATATCAATATATGTGTAGGATTTTTCTTCCTTTAAGTATGATTCAGCTCCCACATATGAATGAAAAGATATGGTATTTCTCTTTTTGAGCTTGTGTTCATTTGCTTAAGATGATGTTCTCCAATTCCTTCCATTTTGCTGCAAATGGCATTATTTCATTTTTTATTGCTGAGTAGTGTTCCATTGTGTATATGTACCATAATTTTTTGTCCATTCTTCTGTTGATGGGCACCTTGGTTGGTTCCATATCCTTGCTATTGTGAAAAGTGTTGCATTGAATATGGAGATGCAGGTGTCTCTGTGGTATGATGACTTATCTCCCTTCAGGTATATTCCCAGTAATGGTATAGCTGGGTCCTATGGCAGTTCTGTTTTTAGTTTCCTGAGGTATCTCCATATTGATTTGAAAGAACATATCTCAAAATCATAAAAGCCATATATGGCAAACTTATAGCCAACATCAGATAAAATGGGAAAAAATTGAAAGCATTCCAAGATCAGGAACAAGATAAGAATGCCCACTCTCTCCTCTCTTATTCAATATTGTGATTGAAGTCCTAGATAGAGCAATCAGGCAAGAGAAAGAAACAAAAGGGATATAAATAGAGAAAGAAGAGATCAAACTATCTCTATTTGCAGATGACATGAACCTATACCCAAAGGGCCCTAAAAATTCACTAGAAACTCTTAGAGCTAATTAGCTCCTTTAGCAAAGTAGCAGGATACAAAATCAATACTCAAAAATCAGTAGCCTTCCTTTACACCAACAGTGAACAGGAAGAGAATCAAATCAAGGCAATCCCATTCACAATAGCCTTATCAAAAACTTAAATATTTAGGAATCAATCTAACCAAAGACAGTAAAGACCTCTACAGTGCAAACTTCAAAGCACTAAAGAAGGAAATAACAGAAGATATTAGAAAATGGAAGGATCTCTCTTGCTCATGGATTGGAAGAATTAATATTGTGAAAATGACTATACTACCAAAAGCAATCTACAGATTCAATGTAATCTCCATCAAAATTCCAATGGCATTCTTTGCAAAAATAGAAAAAATAATCCTAAAATTCGTATGAAAGCATAAAATACTATGTGTAACCAAAACAATTTTAAGCAGCAAAAACAGTGAAGGAGGCCTCACAATACGCAACTTCAAATGATACTAGAGAACCATGGTGGCAAAAAACAGCTTGATACTGGCAGAAAAACAGTTTTGAAAATGAATGGAACAGAAGACCCAGAGATATACTCATGCAACTACATCCACCTGATCTTTGCGAAGGTGCTAAAGGGATACTTTGGAAAAAAAGATAGCCTTTTCAACAAATGGTTCTGGGAAAATTGGATATCCATATGTTGAAGAATGAAAGTAGACCCATTCCTCTCAATCTGTACAAAAATCAGCTCCAAATGGATCTGAGAACTTAACATAAAATGGCAAACCTTAAAACTACTGGAAGAAAAGTTAGAGAACACTCTCCAACACATAGGCATAGGCAAGTACTTCCTTAACAAGATTCCAGTTGCCCAGGAAACTGCACTAAGAATTGACACACAGGACTACATAAAACTAAAAAGTCTGTGCAGCAAAGGAAATAATTAATAGGGTAAAGGTAAAGCCCAGAGGATGGGAGAGAATCTTTGCATACTACACAACTGACAGAGGACTAATTTCTAGAAGAACTTAAGAAATAAAACACCAAAATAACAAACAATCTAATAAAAAAGTGGAAAATGGAACTGAACAGACAGTTCTCAAAAGAAGAAATACAAATAGCCAATAAACACATGAAAAAATGTTCAAGATCCCTAGCCATTAGGGAAATGAAAATCAAAGCAACACTGTTACTCCATCTCAGTCCAGTAAGAATGTCCAAGATTAACAAAACAAATAACAACAAATGCTGGTTGAGGATGTGAGGAAAACAGAACCCTTTTACACTGCTGGTGGGACTGTAAATTAGTTCAGCCACTTTGGTAATCAATATGGAGCTACCTTCTTGTTGTTGTTGTTGTTAGGTGCCATTGAGTCGAGTCTGACTCATAGCAACCCTATGTACAACAGACCGAAACACTTCTTGATTCTGTGCCAGGCACACGATCTTATTTATGTTTAAGCCCATTGTTGCAGACATTGTGTCAATCCATCTGGTGGAGGTTTCCCTCTTTTTTGTTGACCTGCCACTCTCCAAAACATGATGTCTTTCTCCAGGCATTGATCTCTCCTGATTACATGTCCAAAATATGTAAGACACAGTCTGGCCATTCTTGCTTCCAAGGAGTGCTCTGGTTACACTTCTCCTAGGACAGATCTGTTGGTTCTTTTGGTGTCCATGGTATATTCAATAGACATCTCTAGCACCATAATTCAAAAGCGTCAATTTTTCTCCTATCTCCCTTGTTCAATGTCCACCTTTCACAACCATATGATGCGACTGAAAATACCATGGCATGGCGCTATCTGAGAAAATTAGAAATAGAACTTCCATATGATCCAGCTATACTACTTTTAGGAATATACCTAAAGGAAGATCAGTCATAATGCCACACAGACACCTACACTTCCTTATTTAATGCAACATTCTTCAGAATTGCAAGGGTATGGAATCAATACAAATGTCTATCAACAGAGGATTAGGTTAAAAATTATAGTATATATAATGGAATAATGTTCAACTGTAAAAAAGAATGAAATTATGTCATTTGCAGCAAAATGGATAGAACTGGAGAGTATAATTTTCAACAAAATAACCCAGACTCAAAAAGAGAAATACTGCATATTCTCACTCATACATGGGAGTTAAGTCTACCTTAAAGGAAAAATACATATATGTATACATATATATGTATATATGTATATATGTGTGTGTGTGCATGTGTGCATGTGTGTGTGTGTGTCTTCTCCCTGGGATTTTACATCATATTGGATTAGGGACCACCCTAAAGATCCCACTAAGCTTAATTACCTTTGTAAATACCCTATCTCCAAGTACAGTCATATTCTGAGGTACTAGGGGTTAGGATTTCAACATATGAACTTTATAGGTACACAATTTAATGCACAACAAGAGTAACTGTGTAATGAAAATAAATAGTGCTGGCAAAACACTACTAGAATATGTAGACTTTTTGATATATTCCCAGCATGCAGAGTAGCTCCTGGCATACAGTAGGCACTTCATTAATATCTGTTAGGTAAAGAAAATGAAATAAATTGTTCAGTGAACACTAGCTTTTTCTCCTCTCTCTTAAGTTCCATTTTACTGACTGGTCTCAAATCATACTCTAAGTAAACATGTGGTGCCCTCAGCTGTGTGAAAAGCTCAGCATGATTAGGGAGTGTGCTTGTTTCTTTCACATTCCTCCAACATGCTCAGCCAAACATTCTACATGTAGGATGATTCCTCAATAAAGGCTTGCCAACTGCCTGAATCAGTTGGACTCCCTTCCCCAACCATCAATAACTATTCCCTAAGACATCTTACACAGCCACAAAAGCCTCAATACACTCATAAATTTTCGAAGTTGGCCTTGATCCTGAAATTTTGTTTTGTTTTGTTTTGTTTAGTTTTAGTTCTTTGTTTGTTTTGGGGGGGCTTTTGGGGGGTTATTTTTGGGTTTTTTTTTTTTTTCAGTACTAGGGGCTGAACCCAGGGCCTCACAGATACTTTTGCATGTGCTGTACCACTGAGCTGTACCATGAGTCCCTTTTTTATTTTTTATCTTGAGACAGGGTCTTGCTAAGTTACACAGGCACCCTCTGCCCTCAAACTTGCAATCCTCCTGACTCTGGCCTCTGGGATCACAGGCACGCTTCAAAGATCCTGGCCTGAAAGAAATTTAATTGAATAAACTGAATGCTCTCCTTGCTGAAGGAAACAAACATTGAAAAGACCGCCATTCCTATCCATTTTAAAATTCTTTTTTATTCTATTATTTTTCATTATTTCCTCTTTTCCACCCTTACTGCTTTTCCTCCTTGCTATGTTCTACAACAGGCAAACTTATCAACTACCTTCCCAACTTTTAACCTCTTTGTGGCTCTTACTTTTCCCTTTCCCCATGCACTTGCTAGGATGTTAAGTTGACTCTGGGTTGCTGACCGGTGGCTAATTTCCTTTTCATCAGAAATAAAGAAACTCTTAATTGCTACTTCCAATGCCACTGGCCTAATTCTGACACTATCACAACACAATGAACAGGAGGCACATTAATAAACATGCAGTGCTGTGAAGAATTTCACTGATCCCTCTCCAGGTCATTAAATCTATACATGTTTGATGGGCAACAAAAGAGAAATGTGGAATGATAATGGCAGCTCTAGGAGGCAGCAACGCTCTTTCTCTGCTTTAGCCACAAGAAAAGACAGGAAATGATCCATGTATTTTTCTTAAATATGTATATATTCTACTCATTATTACTAATTTCAAATACCTGTGCATATTTCACAGGCCACTGGCTCATAAATAAAACTCAGGCTGAGATTTCAGCATTAAATTCTTTCAAGCTCAAGTGGGGACATGATATTCAGTTTGATTAAACAAGGATACCTGAAGTTGTTCTCTAAAGAAAAGTTTTTGTGTGGGGGTGACTCGGGGGTGGGGGGCATGTGATAAAACACATTTCTGTTTATCACCTTTTATGGTATATAAAGGGCATTGCCCTATGTTGATAAAGTATTACGCACAGTCAAATCCGAATTCCAGAAAAAAAATCACCAAACCAATAAAGATAAAACAGCCTTACAAGTTTACTTTTAAAGCCAAAATCAAAGTAATAATTCATAACATAAGACAGGTCAAAATTACTTTAGACACTTTATTCCTACTTCTTTCCTCACAGATAAAGTCTAACATAAGCTATACATCATAAAAGAGAATGTTTAAAATATCTAATGTTTAAAATCAGAAGATTCTATCATAAGCCTATAGAGTCAGCCTACATTAAACCAGCATAGACAAAAATACTGCAGTAAACCTTTGGCAATTGAACATTTAATGCTTTTTTATTTTGTAAAGGAAGGACCTCTTTTCTTACCTATCACTAGGTTTTTATGGCAGAGGCCACTATAACAAAAGACAGATTAATAGGACAAAATGCTTATAAAATTATTTAATATGTTTTACATGACACAAGAAGCTTCATAAGGAAATGAATACCAAGAGAAAGAGGAAAGCCTGTATATTTTTATGCTCAGGTTTGACAAGGAAAGGGGTACAATTCAGTGGCAATAAACTAGGAGGAACTCATCAAGGCTTATTTGTTCAGATTCTTTTCTGTCTCTGTCCTCAGAGATAATAATTCTCTTTCCTCCAGATATAGGGAAGATAACTCTGGGATGAAGCTCTTATGATCTCCTTCAGGGAAAGGTGGTGAGGTTTTATGACCTGCTTCAGGGGGGCAAGGAGACAAGAGGATGATATGACTGACCTTCCTTTTTCTCAAATACCAATATGTTATATTTGGGGGTAGCATGTCCTGAACCCCACCAATTTCATATACCCCTTGGTAACCCCCAAATTCCATGATTTATAGTAATTTTATTTTTGTTGAGACTGAATTTGTATCATCCTCCCCCGTGAGGACAGAATAAAGTAAATTTCATAGCTAATAAATTTACCTGGCTACCTAACATTTGGGCTGGGATTTAGCTCAGTTGGTAGAGTGCTGCACTGCAGTCTCTGAGGTCCTGAGTTCAATTCCCAGTACCGCAAAAATGGGAGAAGGGCCTGGCAATCCACTCCCAAGGCAATCCCAAAACAGACAGCCATTGAAAACCCTATGAGGGTCGCTATGAGTAGGATACTGACTCAAGGGCACCAAACAACAACCTAACATTTATTCATTTGATTGGCCCCAATGTTCTTGCCTCTTTCTCCTATTGTAGTAACTCTCACAAAATGATTTTTTTAAAGTCAAAGAAGAAAAATAAATTTTAAAAATCTTTTTGAGGGATAGGAAAGGGGAATGTGGCTTACATGTGATCAGTCCCTGAAAACAAAACAAAATGATAACAATAATGAATTGTTCAGCATGATCAAACATTTGCCAGCAAGTCATGCTTAGGATGAATTATGCTTAATTCAAGTAGCATCTGAAATTTGGTTGAGAATTATGACATGATTGTACCTACCCTAGGCTTTATTTAAAATCCCAAAAGTTGAAGACTGAAACTATTTCAGTGAAAGCTTGAGCCTGAACAAAAATGATTAATCAAAGTTAAAGAGCGTAGTGGAGAGTTTCACACACAATCTTTAGAGCCAGATTGCCTGGATTTGCTCTTGGCTGCATGACTGCTTTATTGAGAGGGCTACCATAATACTTTGAGCAAATAGTATAGCCTCTTTGATAAGAGGCATTGCTTAAAACCATCGAACTCTGGTTCACTGAGCTTCCAATTCAAGGAGATTGGGGCAGACTTGGTTAGTACATGCAATGGTTTGGAAAAATGCCCATCGAAGTCTATGTGTTAAAAACTTTGGTTGCTAGTCCATGATGCTATTGGGAGATCATGGAAACCCTTAAGAGGCAGAGCCTACTGGGAGGTCTTCAGGGGCTTGGGGGCATTTCCTTGAAGTGGATAATGGGACCCCAGTCCCTTCCTCTCTCTCTTCTTTTCTCCCTTGGTCACCTTGAGGTGAGCGATTTTGCTCCATCATGAACTCCCATCATAATATGCTGCCTTGCTATAGGACTAAAAGTAATAGGCCCAACTGGTTGGGACTGAAGCCTCTAAAACTATGAGTCAATATAAACTTTTCTTTTTCTATGTTGATTATCTTAGTTTTTGTTATAGTGACAGAAAGCTGACTAATCTAGTGCCTCACTCCCATCACAATGTCTTATCCTAGAATCACCTGAAGCTCGGGAGTATTTCTACATGTCAAGGACTAAGCCTTGCTACCTTAATTAAGCTCCTGTGTGTCTGCCTTAGACTTTTTTGGCCACCACCACATTCTCAGACAAGACATTCTGGAAAGGTAACATGCTCAGAAGCAATTCTCAACTAATTGACATCCATGTCTTGTCTAAGAACAGACTATCATAGATAAACACACCAGCTCCTTTCCCCTTGATATAGTTCTGAAGTATATTATAAACAGTCTCTTAGAAGGTTCTCTGAAAAACTGAAACCTGGCTGTCCCCAATAGTAACCTGTTCATTAATACATTATTGGATTTCTTCCCTTCTTCATCTTACTACCCTTCTCCCTCGCCGGATTTTCTAAGATCTCTTGCCAAATAAAATATTTGAACCCAGATCCTTATCTTGGGGTCAGCTTTTGGAGGAAATCAAACTAAGGTAGAACTGAAGTATACAAATCTAGGATTGGAGAATCCCACATTCTCTTTTTCTTACGTAGTACAAAACTCATAGTGAGAAATTTGTCCTCAGTACAAAGACTCTATCTGTAGTTCTCAAAAAAGATGAGCTTCACATTCACTCTCTTCTATATGACTAAGACAAAAGTCCATACCTTTCAAAAAATAGTATCCCACTAGGGAGTCTAATCTGAGCCTAACGAAAAGATTGACACAAAATAATTTTTACTGCCTCCTCTTCTGAAATCAGGCACCTTCAAATGTTCATCAAGAAAGCCCATTCTTTTTTTCTAATCTTGTTATTGTTGTTGCTGTTGTTGTTAGGTGCCATCGAGTCAGCACCCAGCTCATAGCAACCCTATGTACAATAGGCAAAACAGTATTGTTAGTGTTTCTCTGGTATTCATAGGATTTTCAATGGTGGATTGGTTTTTGGGAGTGGGTTGCCAGGTCCTTCTCCCAAGCCTATAGCACCTGGTGTTCCCAGGCAGTCTCCCATCCAAATACTAACCAGGTCTGACCCTGCTTAGCTTCTGAGATCTGCCAGGATCAGATGCCACAGTGGTACAGCTGCAGGCTTTCTAATCTTATCTGCAGAGTAATAGTGGATGTGAATTGGACTAATATATGAGAAATAGATGTTTGGCCATAACATAAGGATCACCCTGAAAAAAGAGGAATGGACCAGGCTTGGTGGAGCATGCCTGTAATCCCAGAGACTTGAGAGGTAGAGGCAGGAAAATCCAGGTTTCAGGCCAGAGGCAGCCTGCATAACTTAGCAAGACCCTGTCTCAAAATAAAAGAATTTTCAAAGTGGGCTTAGGGTACAGTCTAGTGGCACAGCACTTGCAAAATATGTGTGAGGCCCTGGGTTCAGACCCTAAGTACCACAAAAAACTGAATAAATAAATAAATAATAAATAATTATACCAGCAGTAGCTGGGTGGTGATACTTGTCTGTGATGCCAGCACTTGGGAGGCTGAGGTAGGAGGATCCCTCATTCAGGGACAATTTGGGTTATATAGCAAGACTCCCAAAAAAGAAAGGGGAAAAAAAAGAGAAAGAGAGAAACAGCATTCACCGAGGAAGCTCTGAAAATAAAAGTTATTCTTTTGTAAGAGAAATTTATAATTTATATAATCTATAAAAGAAATCTCCATTTGTAAGAGTATCTCCCTTTCTCAACCAGAACCAGAAAGATGACTAAATTACTAGACTTTTACCAATGGAGAAGGCTCTTACTTAAATCTGCATAAAAAATCTTACCTTGTTTGCCAGGCTTTTCCTTGTAACATTCCCATATTAGCATCTGCCCCCCAAATACCTTCTTTATTTCTGTAGTTAAATATGGCATTCAAAGCTCAACTCAAAGTCACCTCTTTAATATTATTCATTGGGTGTCTTCCATATATAGTAGAGATATATATGTTGTTATACTTTTGTTTATTTTTCTCTTATTTAATCTGTCTTTTGTTACAATGGTCCATTCAAGGTATGAACTATAAAGGATAAAGAGAAAATTACTTTTCCTCTCCTAAATATATGTTAAAGGCATGCACTTGTATCAATATTCCATCTCTTTAAACCTCAACCGATGTCCTTTTCTCTAAAACATGGATAATAATGATACTCATCTGAAAAAATTGTTGTAGGGATTAAATATGATTGTCCACGGTAGATGTTGGAAATGTCTGGAAAATAGGAATCTCCCAATTGGTGCTGTCAATATTCTTAACATTATTATTAAAAAGAAAAAAGTCTAAACGATTGATTAACCATTCAGGTATTTTTATTACATTTGTTGATTAGAATTGCCATAACACTTTAATGCAAAGAAGTAGATTTCCTCACATTATAATGTTTCAGAAATCTGGATGCAGCCATACAGTCTATATATTTGATATGCAAAATATTTTTTATTCTCCAAAAAAACATCTTTTGAAATTGATAGTGCATCTTATAATCAATAACATCTTTGTTACTGTTTGACCATGTCCCACAAACTTCATGGGTTGGAAATTTCATCCCCAATGCAACAATGTTGGGAGATAGTTCATGCCCTCATGAAGGGATTAATGCTGTTACCAAAGGAGTGGGTTACTTATCACAAGAGTGGATTTGTTATAAAAAGTAAGTTAGTCTGGTTGTCATGGCACACACCTGTAATCCCAACAACTTGGGAGGCAGAGGCAGGAGGATTGTAAGTTTGAGGCCAGAGGCAGCCTGCACAACTTGGTGAAACTCTATCTCAAAATAAAAAGTAAAACAATGGACTTGGGGGGCAGCCTAGGAGTAACAAGCCTGCAAAGCATGAGAGAGGCCCTGGGTTCAACTTCTCAGTACTGAACCAAAAATAAATAATAAAGAAAGAAAGAAAGAAAGTTAGGACCTGTCTTGCCCTATCTCTCTCACCCTATCTCAGCTTCTCACCTTCCATCATGGGATGACATAATATGAAGGTCCTCCCAGATACCAGAACCAAGCCCTCAGCTTCCCAGGCTCCAGAATTGCAAGCTAAAAAAATTTCTGCTCATTATAAATCATTTAGTCTCAGGATTGGTGTTCTAGCATCAAAAAAATAAACTACAACAATTTTAAAACCAAGTATTATGGTATATGCTATCAGTGATGTTGAAATACTGTGGAGGCCAAGAAAGTCTTGTGAAATGTCATTGATGAATACAAACCTCTTGTGGCTCTTGAGGTTCAATTACTCCTCAATATTACATCATATTTGTTGACTGATGTTTTAAACAACAAAAAAATCAGCTTAAAAGACAGACTTCTGTAGAAATTTAGCTTGTAGTTACACATAAATTTCAATAAATGCATTATTTCAAAACCCATTTGTGGAAAAATGTTTGTTGCATACATAGAAGCTTGTGTTTAAAAGAAATCTAATGCCCACATTTCTCTGTCAACAGGAAGTAATAAGATAGGATTTTTTCCTTTAGTAAATTTTGAAGTTTTTTTTATAAGCCAGCACTGTTTTATATGTTTAGTTGATAATTGGTGATCAACATGAACTTTATGAAAGTCTAGCTAATTGTCCTTGTACTTTGTTTTTTAAGTAATGGATTTATTCATGTTGATCACCAATTATCAGCTAAACATATTAAAAAACTCAAGGGTCCATGCTTACTTTGGAAAACTTTTAAAAAGGATAATACTTCTTCAAAAATGAACAACTTCCAAACAGCTGTTTGATTTCAAATTTACTTACTGAGAAACAAACTTTCTATTGTTTATTAAAAATTACTTATATGTATGATATGCATTTGAGCCATGTTTTAAAATTTGGAAGAACTGTCACTTTTAAAAAAAAACAGACTGAACAAGACAGCTAAGTCTGTATTCTCAGCTTCCTTGACCTTTAATATTGTAGGAGAAAAATAATAACCCCTATAGATTCATAGTTGGAACAGACCTCTGTTATAAAAGACAGATTAACAAACAGAAGTTTATTAACGTGTTCTTTCATACATACATGGGAAATACCTAGAGACTGAATAACTCCCAAAGAAGTGGCTTTGAATTCTAACCTTTATAACATCTTCAACAAAGAATGATAAATTTTTAGAGTTGTGACAAAACAGAGGAAAAGGACTTTGAGTCTCTACCTGCAGCAACTCAGGGAAAGGGAAACAAATGGCAAACAAAGATTAGTTAGTTAGTAAAAGATTTTAATATAAAGCCCTCTGGTATCATTTCAAAGCCAGATGAGAGTCTAAAGCTGTCTTCAGTGGTTCAGATACACTTTGGTCTCCCTCTGGTAGGGAGACAGATGCTTTGTCTTTATTAGTCTATGTCCTCCTTTTAGGCAAATTGAGAGAGGACAGAGAGCTTTCCTGCATATGCCTCTTCATAATTGCTTTGATTCAATAATCCTTCATGTTTTGAAGAAGCATATTTTGATCTCTACAATAAAAAAAGACCTTTACAATGCATAAGTCCTATGAACAGGTGGTAAGGGAAAGTAGGCAAAGTCCCACAGGAAACGAAAAACAATTTGAAATAGAAGGTGCTAGCAATGGGATAAACATCTAAATGAATAAACTTGAGCCATAGGAAAAACAACGGAAATATCATTGCATTTCACAAGCTTACAAGGATAGTGTCTGAGGAAACTAACTGTTGTTGTGGTTGTTGTTGTTAGGTGCCACTGAGTTGGGTCTGACTCATAGCAACCCTATCACAACAGAACTAAACACTCCTTGACACTGTGCCATGCCTGGCACTATGTCAGTGCTTCTCTGCTATTCATAGCCAGATTTTCAATGGCAGATTGTTTGGGGAGTGGGCTGCCAGGTCCTTATCCCATTTTTTCAGTGTTGGGGATTGAACCCAGGGCCTCAGAGAGCATAGAGCAGCATTCTTCCAACTGAGCTAAATCCCAGCAAAAGAGACCAACAAGTAAATTGGCTAAATTTTGCTTCTGCAGAAACGGTTAAAGAGTTGATGTCTACACATAAATTGTTAAACTGATGTGACCATTTCTGACGTCTCTCCATCCGATGCAAGGAGACTATAGAACAGGTCTTAACACCAAAGCAAATTCTGAAACCAAACTGCATAGTTTGAATCCTGGCCATGCCACTTGCTAGCTCTATGACCATAGGAAAATTACTCAGCTTCACAGTTTATTCATCTATATAATTAATACAAATATGTTATCCATCTCATGAAATAGAGTGAATAAGTCAATATATGTTAGTGTTTATACATGGCACCTGACACACTCAAAGAACTGTTTCCTATCATCAAATATGTAGATGTTTTAGGTTTCTTTACATCTTCAACTGATATTTTCTTTCATAGTTTGTCAGTGTTTATAAATCAGCATATTAATATAGCATTAATTCATATTAATTCTATAATGTAACAAATAGGTAAACTTTTGGAATCATAATACATACACATCATGATCATATATTAAATTAGTAATCTAACTGCATTCTGTTGTAGTTCCCTCCCCCTTTCTCTTACCTGTAGCCAAAGAGCTACTTTTTCTCCTCAAATACACTAAAACAGAAAAAGCGATTGAAGTAAACGTATAGCAAAAATACAAGAAGAAGATTCTTCATAGCATCTAGAATGTCTTCAAAAGACTAGGTAAGACTGGGCAGGAGGGAAAAGGAGAAAGAAGAAGAGTTGTTATGACAGGAAAAGAAAGAGGAACTAGAAAGATGAGGAGTTCCATTCAGGAAGAAGACCAAGAAACTTCGAGCACAGATAAACAAAGAGGAAAGTGGAAGAGTCTTTGAAGATAGGCTGTTCTCCAGCACAGACTGTGCCCTCATTGTCTCATAGGCTCATATCCTGACCCCGTACATTAGAGGATCCTTCCTTCACCCTCCTTCAACCGTGCCCTTCCCCACAGATAAGGAACCTCTGAACTCAAGATAATATGCCCACATGGAGCCTATACTCCCCTTTATACACTATATTCCAGGGACCCCATTGTCTCGAAGCTGCTCCTGGGCCTATTCCAGCCTACTCATGCTCTGCTTCTTGTGTGCACAACCCTAAGCCTAACGTTGGACACAGAGAAGGTGCTTATTTAGGTTTGGTGAGCAACTTGAGTACACATAGGAGAGTACATCAAGCCCCTCACAATGCAAGATTGAGCTGGGAGCCAGGAGAAAAGGCAGAGCCACCTGGAGGCTCAGTCATGTCTTTTGGACTTTCTCTTCCCAACTGGCAATTCTGGTGTGGAACTCCAAAGAGTATGAGAATTATAAACTTGACTCTGTCAAGACATATTGAATGTTATAGTCTGAATATGAAATGTGTCCCATGGGGTTATGTGTTAAAAGCTAGGTCCCCAGCAAGTGGTGCTATTTGGGGAGATTCTGGAAACTTCAGGACGTGGGGCCAACCTGGAGCAAGTAGGTCACTGAGACCATGTCCTTAGACAGTAGATCTTGCCCTGGCTCCTTCCTGTTACTCCTCTCTCCTTCCTGGTACCAGGTAGTGAGCAGCTCTTCTCCCCAGTGCCCCTCTGTCATGATGTTCTACCTCTCCACAGGCCTAAAGACAATGGAGCCAGCTAATCATGGACTAAAACCTCTGAAACTCTGATCCAAAATAAACCTTTCCTGCTTTAAGTGAAGCAAGGCTGACTAATATATTTAAGGTATTTTTTAATATGACAGAAAAAAATTATGTATAAGTTTGTCAGCTTGATTTATAACTTTTAAATATTTAGACTTGTGATATATGGGCCTCCATTTGTATGCTTTCTCTGGGTCCCTTAAATGTTAGAGTCATGTCATCACATGACTAGAGATCAGATGGAACTGCCATTGTCACATGCATATTTTCTATGTATATTTGTAGCTATATCTTCTCATGTGCCCCATGTGTCTGTCAGCTTGTCATGCTGTGGGGGCTTGTGTGTTGCTACGATGCTGAAAGCTATGTCACCAATATTTCAGACACAAGCAGGGCCACCCATCTTGTACAAGTTTCAGTTGAGCTTCCATACTAAAACAGACTAGGCAAAAAGACCTGGCAGCCCACTCCCCAAACAGCCAGATCCTTGTCCCTTGTCCTATGAATAGCAGAGAAATACTGTCAATTATAGTGTCAGAAAGTGAGTCCCTTCAGCTAGAAGGCATTCAAGAAACAACTGGGGAAATATGGCCTCCTCAAAGTAGAGTTGACCTTAATGATGGGAATAGAGTAAAGCCCTTGGGACCACCTTTTGTTCATGTGGTACAATTCAAAATGAGGAAAAACACAGTGGCTGCAACTTTGGACCCAAAAGTAAAAAGACTGTGTGCAGGTCACAGTGTTGAGGAGTGTTTCATTCTGTTATGGATAGGGTCACTGGGTCAGATCCAACTCAAGGGCACCCAACAACATCTTCCCATTTAGCAGGATTCTGCTGTGGAACTCCAAAGAGTATGAGAATTCTATATTTGACTGCAACCTAATCAAATCTCACTAGACTAATAGCTCCAAAAGCTAAATACCATATTGTTTTATTGATTACTATATCTGGGGTGCCTGTAGTCATACCACTGTGGCATCTGATCCCATGAGATCTCTAAAGCTATGCAGGGTCAGGCCTGATTAGTACTTGGATGAGACACAGTGTGGGAAAACCAGATGCTGTAGGCTTGGGAGAAGGACCTAGCAGCCCAATCCCTCCAAAAAAACAATCAGCCATTGAAAATCTTATGAATAGCAGAGAAGCACTGACAATAGTGCTGGGCATGGTACAGTGCTGGGTAGTGTTTCATTTGTTACACTTAAGGTCTCTATGGGTCGGTCTCAACCCTTAGGTACCTAACAACAACAACAATATGTCCAGGGGTAGGCAAAATACAACCCACAGGCCAAATCCACTCCTCTGCCCATTTTCATATGGCCCATGATGTTAGAACGATTTTTATATTTTTAAACAATTGGAAGAAATCAGAAAAGTATTTCACAGCAATTGAAAATTACGTGAAATTTAAATTCCAGTGTCCATAAATAAAGTTTATAAGCCAGATTTTGTTTATGTATTGTCTACAGCTGCACCATACTACAATGGCAGAGTTGAGTAATTGTGACCAGAGGGATCTTATAGTACATAAAGCCTAAATTATTTGCTATCTGGCCTGTCACAGAAAAAAACTTATAGATTCCTGCTATATACTCAATGCCTTTTATAATTCCTGACATATAAAAGCACAAATAATAAACATTTGTTAAATAAATGAATAAAAGAGTGAATGAATCTCAACTAGCAATACTTAACCTGAATAATAGTAAATGTCAGAATTGTAGCCCCTTCTCAGAGGGCAGGGCTACACTATCACATAGACTAGAATTAAATGTCATGACCACATATTATAAGCAACATACATATTGAGACAGAAATTTGATCTAAAAAATTGCTTGGGACACTTGTAAATATAAGAAATACTTTCAAGACGCCTCACACTACAGCCATGAATTTATCCAGAACCAGGTGTCAATGACTTCATGGAAGTTGCTGGGTTCAGACTGGGTTGATCCTAAAAGGGTCCCATCTCTCAGGGAGGGGAGTCAGGAAAGTGATAGAGGAAATCATAATGCTAATTTATGAATTCACATTAAAAACACCCCTTTTGAAGAATGAATCCGGGATCTCCAGAGAAACAGAACCAGTAGGAGATGTGTGCTCATGTGTACATGTGTATGTATGTGTGTGTGCATAGAACAAAAGTTTGCTAATTTTTAATTCTTCTAGATAAACATCTAGAAGAATATTTTGTTGCACTTGACATTAAGGCTTTCAAATGATTAATACTAGATTTATATAAAGTAACAGCTAACTTTCAAAATGAAAAATATAACAGCTACCATAATACCTACACCATCAGATTTAATATGAAAAATTGGCTCACAACCATTATAAAGGCCTATGTGGAAGAATAATCTGTGACTAAATGTGATTTAGTAAGCAGAATATCAGAATAAAATATTAGCTAATTGTGTTAGTCAAACTTTTGTTACTGTGACAAAATACTGGACATAAAAAAAAAGAGGAAACATTTTAGCTCACAGGTTCAGAGGTTTCAGTATATGCCAGCTGGCTCCATTGTTGTCCTGTGACAAGGCCCTGTATCATGGTGTAAGGGCATGAAGAAGCAAGGTTGTTTACCTCATGGCAGCCAGGAATCAGAGAGAAGCAGATGGAGGGGATAGGCCAAGGGACAGAATTTATCTTTCACAGGCATGATCCCAGTGACCCACTTCCTGCAACCTAGTCTCACCTCCTAGTTTTCATCACCCATCAATAATGTCATCAAATTATGAATCCATTAATGGTTTAATAATTTATGGAGTCACAGCCCTCATGATGCAATCATTTTCCAAAAGCCCTACCTCTGAACATTCATTGCATCAGGGACCAAGCCTTTAATACATGAGCCTTTGGCGGGGGTCACTTCATATCCAAACCATAACACTCATTCAATGAATTAATGCTTTCAAACTGGATTGACCATTATATTTGTTTTCACAACAGTTATGTGACTCAGAACTCTTTTTCACATGATCAATGCTTAGATGAGAACCCCTGGCCTGTTAGTGGTTATCTTCCTATCTATACTTCTAAAGTTGACCTCGTATTTTTTTTAATTCCCTATACCAGACGTTGAACTCAGAACCTCACACATGCAAGGCAAGAGTCTTACCACTGAGATGGATATTGCCAGCCCTTGATATATTCTTTTATTAGTTACATATACTCATTCTACCTGTTACAGTTAATTCTGTGAGGCCTGGGAGTCATTTTGGCTTAATTGACTTAGCCTGTCTCTGCTGATTTATAATGTATATGAGGGTTTTATAGTTTAACATAAAATGGGAAATAATATTTTTCCAAGTTCTGGCTGAGAGTGAAATAGATAGTTCACTATACTGTCAAATACTAATGTAATACAGACAGAATACATATACATTTGTATATGATACATCTATATGTATGCACATAGAAGAGAGCTTGCTAATTTTTAATTGTTCTGGATACACATTAGGAGAATACTTTGTTTCACTTAAGGCTCTCAAATTATTAATACTGGATTTATATAAAGTTACCACTAAACTTGCAAAAAGAAAAAGGATTATAGCTACCATAAATGGTTTTTTATAATCATACAAAGGTATAAATGTTTTTAGAGCTGGGGTATACCTCATTTGGGAGAGTACCACTCTGCACTCTCTAAGGCCCCAGGTTCATCTCCAGGACTAAAAAAAATGAGAGAAGGCGGCAGCCCACTCTCCAAATAATCCCAAAGCAATCAGCCATCGAAAACCTATGAGGGTCACTATGAGTTGGGCTGGGGTTTAGATCAGTTGGTACAGTGCTACTCAGCCCTCTCTGAGGCCCTAAATTCAATCCCCAGCAATCCCAAAACAACCAGCCATTGAAAACCCTATGGATAGCAGAGAAGCAATGACATAGTCCAGGTCATGGCACAGTGTTACAGTGTGTTTTGTTCTGTTTTATATGGGGTCACTATGAATGGGACCCAATTCAACAGCACCTAAAAATAACAACACAAATGTTTTTATAAGTAATAAAGTGCACTTAGAACACTAAATGATGATTAAATCATTGTAGGACAAGTCAAAACATCTAAGCCAATTATTTAACTGGAACTCCCTAATTAAGGGTACCTTAAAGAAGTATGGATCCATATTTAAAAACAGCCTACATTAAAAAAAAGTACTTCTAAATAACATTAGTTAAAATTTTCTAGTGCTTTCTATATATTCACTTTCATCTAATTCTTACCGTCCTATGAAGTAAATTCCATTATTTTCTTTATTTCTGGTGGTAAGAAAACTGAGACAGTATTGTGAGGTAAGTTTCAATTGTTTGATTTATATTCAGTTTGAATTATGGCCCCACCTCCTAGTGTCTTTGCCTTCTTGTGCAAGTTATCCTCTCTGCACTGCAAGTTTCTCACTAAGAAATGAGACTATATTTGTAACTGCTCAGATTGGTGTCATTATTGATAAAATTAAATAAGATGGTGAAACAGAGGAATGCCTGGCACCTCATAAGTGTTTAGGAGATATTTGATATTATCAGAAAAGGTAGTTAACATTTGTGAGGTTAACTCACAAAGCCAGTAAGTGAGAACAGGGGTAGGACCAGGGTCTATCTTATTTCAAAGCCCACACTCTCAAACCCTGCACATTAAGGCACTGTTTACTGAACACTTGATAAGGTTAAATTAAATGATTTCTCAGACTACTGAGCATCTGTAACTCTTATTCAAAGATCTAAAGATGTTTTATTTTTTTTTCATTTTTTTTACCAAAAAAAAGAGCTTTTAATGTGTTTGTTGACAATTTCCATGTTTTGGGAGGAATATCTATGCAGATCTTTTGTTCATTTTTAATCAAGTTCTCTTTTTTATGAGGTAATTTTTATTAACATATGATAAAAAACAAAAGTAAGAACTTTCATTATACCATTTCCATGCATGAATATAATGCATTTTGATGACATTCCCTCCCTCTATTGCTCTTTTCCATCTCCCCTCTGCCTCTTCCTTTCCACTTTCCTCATCCACATCACTGTTGTTGTTGTTAGGTGCCGTCAAGTTGAGTCCGACTCATAGTGACCCTATGTACAGCAGATCGAAACACTTGCCGATTCTGTGCCAAGAAAATGATCTTATTTATGTTTAAGCCTATTGTTGTAGACACTGTGTCAATCCATCTGGTGGAGGGTTTTCCTCTTCTGTATTGACCTGCCACTCTCCCAAACATGATGTCCTCCTCCAGGGATTGATCTCTCCTGACTACATGTTCAAAATATGTAAGACGGCAGTCTGGCCATTCTTGCTTCCAAGGAGCACTCTGGTTGCACTTCTTCTAGGACAGATTTGTTGGTTCTTTTGGCAGTCCATGGTATATTCAATAGATGTCTTCAGCACCACAATTCAAAAGCATCAATTCTTTTTCTGCCTCTCTTGTTCAATGTCCAGCTTTCACAACCATAGGATGCCACTGAAAATACCATGGCATGAGTCAGATGAACCTTCGTCTTCAATGTGACATCTTTGCTTTTCAATACTCTAAAGAGATCTTTTGCCACAGCTTTTCCTACAGCAATGCGTCTTTTGATTTCTGGGCTGCTGCTTCCACGGGTGTTGATTATAGAGCCACACAAAGCAAAATCTTGGACAACCTCAATCTTTCCTCCATTTAATGTGAAGTTGCGTGTTGACCCAGTCGTAAGGATTTTTGTTTTGTTGATGTTTAATTGCAACCCATACTGAAGGCTATGATCTTTGATCTTCATCAGTAAATGTTTTAAATCCTCTTCACTTTCAGCAAGCAGAGTGTGTCATCTGCATAACGCAGGTTGTTAATGAGTCTTCCTCCAATCTTGATGCCATGTTCTTCCTCATAAAGTCCAGCTTCTTGGATTATTTGCTCAGCGTATAAATTGAAGAGATAGGGTAAAAGCATACAGCCCTGAGGCACACCTTTCTCAACTTTAAACCACACAGTGTTTCCTTGTTCTATTAGAACAACTGCCTCCTGGCTCATGTACAGATTTCTCATGGGCACAATTAGGTGTTCTGGTATTCCTGTTTTCTGAAGTGTTATCCATAATTTGTTATGATCCACACAATCAAATGCCTTTGCATAGTCAATAAAACATAGATAGACATCTTTTTGATATTCTCTGCTTTCAGCTAATATACACCTGACATCAGCAATGATGTCCCTGGTTCCCTGTCCTCTTCTGAATCCTGCTTGATTTTCCCGTAATTCCCTGTCTATATACTGCTCCAGTCGCTTCTGAATGATCTTTAGTAGAATTTTGCTGGTGTGCGATATTAATGATATTGTCCAATAGTTTGCACATTCAGTTGGTTCCCCTTTTTTGGGAACAGGCACCAATATGGATCTCTTCCAGTCAGTTGGCCAAGTAGCTGTTTTCCAAACCTGTTGGCACAAACATGTTAACACCTCCAATGCTGCACACGTTTGTTGAAACATCTCTATTGGTATCCCATCAATTCCTGGAGCCTTGTGTTCCGCCAGTTCTTTCAAGGCAGCTTCCACTTCATCCTTCAACACCATTGGTTCCTCTTCTTATGCAACCTCTTGGAATGGTTGGTCATCTACCAATTCTTTCTTGTATAATGACTCTGTGTGTTCTTCCCATCTTCTTTTGATGTTTCCTGCATCATTTAATATTTTCCCTGTAGAATCTTTCACTACTGTCACCGGAGGCTTGAATTTTTTCTTCACTTCCTTAAGCTTGAGAAATAAAGAGCATGTTCTTCCCTTTTGGTTTTCTGCCTCCAGCTCCTTGCACATGTCATTATAATATTTGTGTTTGTCTTCTCGAGCTGCCTTCTGAAATCTTCTGTTTAGTTCCTTAACTTCATCATGTCTTCTTTTTACTTTAGCTGCTTGACGTTTGGGGGCAAGCTCCAGTGTCTCTTTTGACATGTAATTTGGTCTTTTCTTTTTTTCTTGTCTTTTTAAGAACTTTTGGCTTCCTTCTTGAATGATATCTTTTATGTCATGCCACAACTCTTCTGGTCTCATATCATTTATGTCTAATGCATTAAACCTATTTTCCAGGTGGTCTCTGAACTCATGTGGGATATACTCAAGGTCATACTGTGGCTCTCATGTACTTGTTCTAATTTTCTTCAGCTTCAGTTTTAACTTGCATATGAGAAGTTGATGGTCTGATCCACAGTCAGCACCTGGTCTTGTTTTGACATTTTGTATAGAGCTTTTCCATTGTCTCTTTCCACATATGTAGTCAATTTGATTCCTGTATGTTCCATCTGGTAAAGTCCATGTATATAGTCTCCATTTATGATGTTGAAAAAATGTATTTGCAATGAAGAGGTCATTGGTCTGACAAAATTCTATCATGCGATCTCCAGCTTCGTTTCTGTCACCAAGACCATATTTTCCAACTACTGAGCCTTCCTCTTTGTTTCCAACCTTTGCATTTCAGTCACCAGTGATTATCAGTATGTCTTGATTGCATGTTTGATCTATTTCAGATTGCAGAAGCTGATAAAAGTCTTCCCTTTCTTCATTAGTGGCCTTAGTGGTGGGTGCATAAATTTGAATAGTAGTCATATTAACTGGCCTTCCTTGTAGGCATATGGATATTATTCTATCACTGACAACATTGTATTTCATGACAGATCTTGAAATATCTTTTTTGATGATGAATGCAACCCCATTTCTCTTTAGTTTATCATTCCCAGCATAGTAGACCATATGATTGTCTGACTCAAAATGGCCTATGCCGGTCCATTTCAGCTCACTGATGCCTAGAATGTCTCACTGATGCCTAGACTGCCTAAAATCACTAGCAGTCTTCTTTTTATATCCATATCTTTTTCTCCCTAGTTACTTGGGTGGTCTTTTTATTATTTTATTATAATAGTACTTTGTATATTTTGGATACCAGTCCTTTATCAGATATATGATTTGAAAACATTTTCTTCTGTTCTGTGTGTTGTATTTTCACTTTCTTGAAGGTATCATTTGCGGCATGGAAGTTTTTAATTCTGAAGTAGTCCCCAATGACTTGTTTTTTCTTTGACACTTGTGCTTTTAGTGTTATTTCTCAGATCCATTGCATCATCAAAGTAATGATTACTCATAAGATTTGCATTCTTGACTGTTGTATTTAGGTCTAAGATGCATTTTGAGATAAATTTTGCATAATATGAGGTATGAGTCTTAGTTCATCCTTTTGTATGTTGATACCCAATTATCTCAGCACTAATTTTTTTGAAAATATTCTTTCCCCAGTTGAGTTCTTTTGGCACCCTTGTTGAAAAACCCTTACCCATAAAGCCATGCTCCCAATGACCTACTTCCTCCAACAAAATCCCACCCAAATCCTCAATTTTATCCCAGTTAGCCCTATATTTATTCTTATGACAACATCACACTGTATTGAAGACTTGCTTTGCAGAAAGTTTTGCAATTGGGAAGTGTAAATTCTCCAATCCTGTGCTTTTTCAAAATTATTTTGGATATTCTGAGTCCTTTCTATTGCCACATGAATTTTAAGATTCACTTGTCACTTTCTGCAGAAAAGAAAAAGCCAGCATTTTGATAAAGATTATGGTGAATCTGCACCTCAACTTTGAGAATACTGCCACCTTAACAATATTGTTTTCTAATCTAAGCACATATCTTGTTTATTAAGATCTTTGTTAATTTCTTTCAATAATATTTTATACTTTTTACTGAACAAGTCCTACACTTTGTTAAAATCATATTTCAGTATTGCATTCTTTTTAAATGTTGTTATAAATGGAATTGTTTTCTTGATTTCATTTTTTGGAATACTCATTACTAGTGTATAAAAAATACAATTGACTATTGTATATTGATCTTATGTCCTACAACCTTTCTAAACTTGATGATTAATTCTAATAGTTTGTCAATGAATTCCTTAGGAATTTTTCTATAGAAAATCTGAAACAGATCTATATATTTCATCTGAAAACAAAGACATGTTTAATTCCTCCTGTCCAAACTATGTTTTTTATTTCACTTTTTTGCTGCATTGGCCTGGCTAGAAACTCTAGTACATGGCTGAATGAAAGTGACAAGATCAGACATTATTGTCTTGCTCTTGCTATTAAGGGAGAAGGTTTCAAGTCTTTCACCATTATGCCTATTAACTGCGAGGTTGGTTGCTTTCTTTTTCTCCAAATAATTTTTTATTTGTAATTCTTAGTTAGTGTACAATTTAATGGGCTTCATTATAACATTATAACATTTCCATACATGCATATTATTGTACATTGCTCATTTTCACTTCTTTCATTGCCTTCTCATGACTCCTCTCCCTCCACTTAATCTCCTTCTTCCCCATCGGTGGTCCCTTGCTTGAGCCTCCTGCTGCCTGAATTTCTCAGTGCATCAGCATCCCACCTCCCTCCTCTTTATAGTTTTCTGGCACAGCTGAGTCACACCCTGGGCTTGTGGCAAATTGGCCCCAGCCTCCCTGTCCAGTGATTATTCCTTGTTTTCAGTCCCCTACATTATCACAGTCTTCCACAATAGGTTCCCTCTCAATATAGTGCTCAGAGAGAGTGCTCTGAGATATGGAGCATAGCAAAATGAATCTCTTCTTCAAAGCTGACTCACAACTCAGAAAGAGCCACTATCTCACTAAATCTCTGGAATAGATCCAAGAACTTCAGGGACTATGGGCTTGTCCTGTGGGACTGCCAGCCTGGTCACTAGAGCCAACTGGCTTACCTTTTTGTTGAGGCCTCCACTTCCCCTCCCCTGCTGGGGAGCCGTGGCCATCCCAGTTGTGCTATCCCTCCATTGTCTGCACTCTGAGACAATTCTATCACCTCCTTTATAATTTCTGTGATCTTCCAGTCTTTCATTCTTTGGAATAGAGTCTATTCTTTCCTATCCTGAGATCTTCAATGGTGTCATATTGAGGCTGCCTCTTACCCACCATTTTACAATGTAAGACTTAACTGGAAGTTTTTCATAAATGTTCTTTAACCATTTGGGAAATTCTTTTCTACTTCTGTCTCTTTTGGTGTTTTATGGTGAAAGAATGTTGAATTGGTTAAATGCTTTTCTTCATCTATTGAGACATCACATAGCTTTTGCCTTCTACTTGTGATATTGTGATTTTTAATAAGAAGCATATTAAGTCTTTATGCAGGTGTTTTTGCACATACCTCTGATATCCGGGGAATCTCCAATGTAAAAAGTATCTTTTTATATTCTAATAAGAGGACTGATTTCCAGGAGCTCCTGGATACCTCCAGATATAGTCCAGTTGCCAGGCAAACCAACCTTGTTATTGTTGTTGTTGTTGTTGTTATTGTTGTTAAGTGCCGTCGAGTTGGTATCCGACTCATAGCGACCCTCATAGGGTTTTCAATGGCTGTTTCGGGATTGCCTCAGGAGTGGATTGCCAGGCCCTTCTCCCATTTTTGTGGTGCTGGGAATTGAACTCGGGACCGCAGAGACTGCAGCGCAGCGCTCTACCAACTGAGCTAAATCCCAGCCCAACCTTGTTATTAGAAGGTTGAAATCTTTAGCTGTAACCCTTAACCTCTGAGAAGGGAAAAAAAGCTACTGGTTAATTTAATAAATCATTTCCTATATAAGGAAGTCATGGCTACACAAGGAAGCCTTCATATAAATTTTTTTTTAATTTTAAAAAGAGCAGTTTCAGAGAGCTTCCATTTTTCTGAACACATGGAAGTGCTAGGAGGGTAGAGTGCCTGTAGAGGCCATGGAAACCATATGCCCCTTCCACCCTTCCTTGTCCCATGCATCTCTTCTTTCTGGATGTTCATCTGCATCCTATTTAATATCCTTTATAATAGGATGAAAGGATAAAAGATTGTTACAAATGCAAATTTACTAAATGGCATCACTCTTTAAAACCATGTGAAGCACATCTCTCACATCCTTGTCCCAAAAATAATAAGACTTATTCCTGAGTTTTTAGTCTGCATATTTTTTTCAGAGATCATACACTACACTTTGAAATATTGTGTTTGGATTATATGTGAATTTTAATTATTTTACCAAATAAAAGTGAATGGTACTTCTGTTACAGAAAAAAAAAAAGAGGATTAGTGAAAGATGGTTAGGTGATTGGTGATTCCCCTATGGTAGAAATTAATGTAGTTCTTGTGGAAACCTAGTTAGTTCCTGCAAGAGTAGATTATTATAAAAAGAGAAAGCCTGATCCCTGCATCTCTCTGGCTTCTTATCCCACCATGTGTTCCCTCCCTCTAGCATATGTTCCCTCCTTGACATCATCTGCCATGCTGTGATGCAGTCAGCGGAGCCCTCAGCAGGAGGCTGGAACCAAGCTCCTAAATTGCTGGAACTGTGAGCTAAATAAATCTCACTTCTTTATACATTATCCAGCTTCAGGTATTTTGTCATAGCTAAAGAAAACAGAATAAGACAACTAGTAATAAGAATGATTTCCTTGAAATCTGTGAGCCATGCTAGTAAATTATCAAGCCCAAGGAGGGGCTATGGGAACCCCAATTTATAGCGACTTGTTCAGAAGCACAGTCACAATATATGGGCAGTCTTGTGGAACTAAGACCTTATTCTTTGATATCCAATGGTATCTCTGGGATAGTATTAGAATTGAGTTGAATTATATAACACTAAGCTGGTGTTCAGGAGGGACCAGTCCCCAGAGAAGGACATCATATTTGGGAGAATATAAGTTAAGAGGAAAAAAAGAAGTCCTTCAACTAGATGGATTGAGAATGGCTGCAAAAATGAACTTAGATAGAAAAAAAGAATGTGTGTATGATGCAGTGTCAGGGTGTGTTTTCTTCTGTTGTACATAGGATCATTATGAGTCAGACCTGACTCGATGACACAGAGCAGTACACTACCAACTGGCCTAAACCCCAGCCCACAGGCAGAGTAGACACTGTAAAAGGTAGCCAATATTGAAGGGTCTAGCTGCATCCTGACCAAGAGAGAGGCCTTATAAGTGAGGGGTTCTAGGAGCAGGAGATCACCAAGTATACCATGGGGTGTGGCAGTGGGGGGAGGTAAAGGGGAGCTATCACGTGAAGTACTTGATGATTACAAACATTTTTGTACCTTTTCTGTAATTCTCCCCCTTCTCTAGCACTTCCTCAACCCACAGACTACTAATAGGGCCCAGAGCACCAGACTGGGTCAACAGAAAGGAATGAAAGGGATCATCTCCCCCTTCCAAGTGCATGTCCCTCTCACCAACAGCCAGACCATGGCAGAGGCAAACACAGCATAAATCAGAAAAGAAACTAGACTTCTAAATTGACCTGGACTGGGATTTGTTATGCCTCATTGTGGCTAGAAAACTATGAGATGCTCCTTAAAAGTTATTAAGGAGTGGAAAAGGGGGAATTGACAAATACAGATGCTCCTCAACTTATGATGAGGTGGTGGTGGTTGTTGCTGTTGTTGTTAGGTGCTATCAAGTGGGTGTCCAACTCATAGCGACCCTACATACAATAGGCAAAACACTATTGTCAGTGCTTCTCTGCTATTCATAGGGTTTTCAATAGCTGATTGTTTTTTTGGGAGTGGGTTGCCAGGTCCTTTTCCCAAGCCTATAACACCTGGTATTCCCAGGCAATCTCCCATCCAGGTACTAACCAGGTCCGACTCTGCTTAACTTCTGAGATCTGATGGGATCAGATACCACAGTAGTATGGCTGCAGGCTTACAGTGAGGTTACATCCCAATAAAGCCATTGTATATATAAAATATTCTAAGTGGAAAGGCACTTAATACTTTGAACCTACTGAACCTCACCATTCAGCAACACCATGTACTGTGAAGTATCAGCTGTTTCTCCTTATGTTTCTTGGGCTGACTCTGAGCTGTGGCTCACTGCCACTGTCCAGCACCTCAAAAGAGAATGGATTGCATAACACTAGCCCAGGGAAAAGATTAAAATTCAAAATTCAAATATGGTCTCCACTGGATTCACATTGCTTTCTCACCATCGTAAGTCAAAAAATCATAAATTGAGCCATTGTAAGGACCATCTATATAGAGAAAAGCATTGGGTGGAAAAATAAAATTTTTATGCTTGCATCCCACCAAATTCTGACAGGTTAATTAACTGATGAGAAAATGATCTACAGTAGTTTTATAAAATTATCAATGTGTTCACTTTGTTAATGTCCTTGTCTCCCACTGGACTGTAAGTTCCATGGAAGCACAGGTGACATCTCCAGTACCAGCCTAGCTCTGACACACAGTGGGTAGCTAATCAATACTTGCTAAATAAATAAATGAACATATGAAGAAGTTACAGCTCTTGAATTTTCACTTAAAATTTCCAATTCCTCAGAAATGTGCTTTGCCATGTCCATATATGAAAGATACCCTAAACACTAGATGATTCCATTGAAAACTGAGACTCTGAGGGCTGAAAAGAAATTTGAAAAGTAAAAAGAAAGAAATGAAGAGAGATCCTCTGCAAAGAGGATTGCTTTCCTCTAGAAATTTTAAAAGTATACATTTGATGCTCCTTAGAAGGAGAAGATTAGGGAGAAACAGCATAGGATGGGTCTAATGGGAAAATATCCTCTGCTAATGTAGCTGTTGCCTATTCCAGACCTAAGGCAGAGGGGTGAAAGGCAAAAGGAGTTACTTTTTCTAGTGCTTTCCTTTTCTCCTTACAATGTCTCTCAAGGCAATATTTCATCCTAGAATGATCGAAGTCCCTGAAAATTCAAGAACAGACAGGCCTTCTTTTACAAGCTACAGTAAAAAAAAATTTGAACAGCTAAGCATGTTACCAGGGAATTAATAATAAATCTGTACAGATTGATATTCCCCTGAGATAAAAGGAAGGAAAAAATATTAAAAACCTGATGCTTCTGGCAAACGAAAAACTAATGGAGTGTATACCTCTCAGGGGAAAAGGAAAGATATGGCACTTGATTTTATTCTCAAAACTGAAGCCTGGTACATAGGTAATAAGCAGGATAGTCTCACCTGTGTGCTGCGACAGCAATCTACTGACAAAGACCAAACAGCATGGTGCCAAGAGACTTGGGTTGGAACCCCAGGTTTACTACTCATTAGCTATGTGTCCTTAGTCAGTAATATCACCCTGAGCCTCAGTCTTTGCAACAGAAAATGCGGATAACACTTTCCTCATAATACATGGAGAATTTAATAGGAACATACACACACTGGCTAGTACCTACTTAGGACACGTATGCTTTTGATTCTTTTCCCACAACATGGTGATGATTTTTCTAGATAACTTAATCTTTGTCCAAAAGACTCCTTAGACAAAGGGTTTAATAACAACTCACTCCCTGTAACCACAGGATATTTTTCTTTGTCCAGTTCTTTTTATTATTGGAAATTTTTAATGTACACCTTAATGTGATTCATTCTGACATGCTTTTAATTGTGTCTTTGTCCAGTTCTATAGACATTATTTCCTAGAAACTATAACTCATGCATATTTGGATTCTATCTCTTTCCACCAACACATCCATCTCCACACTCAATACTCAGCAGTACATTATAAGAGTAGTGAAGCCAAGGTCCTTGGGGCTTTTGGATTTTGTCTTTGTTTGGTTTTGTTTGGTTTGATTTTGGTTTTGGTCTTTTTGTTTTGTTTTGTTTTTTTGGTTGTGTTGTTTTGTTTTTGCAATTGTATACCCCCAAACACAGAATCTAGTACTTTGTAAATAGTCAGTAGATATCTGTTACATGGATGAATATAAGATATATATTTGATATGACAAGGTAATTGCTACATCAAACACTTTAATATGCTTGTGTCTTAGACCAAAAAAATTTTTATTTTTTCATATATCCACAGTTGAATGTGGCTTAGCAGAAGGTTGTACTCTGCACAATCATTCAGTCTCCAAGATCTTTTCAATTAGTGTTTCCAGGACCTCAAAATCCTCCATTAAATCTTCTGTATCCAACAACAGTTAAGAGAAGAGCAAGCCAATGAGGAAGATTTCCACGGAGCTTTTATGGGATGAAAATGACATCCATCATTTCCCCTCACATTCCACGGGGCAGAACTCAGTCATATGGTCCTACCAACTCATAGAGAAGGCTGGAAAATACAGTACAGTTGTGTCCCTAAAGTCGTAGGAAATAGTTTGGTGGGACCTTAGTCAGATTTAGTCTCACTTAATAGGTCATTCTATATTTGTTG
>VMDO01003108.1:37544-150846 GCA_007922755.1 Pedetes capensis
GCCTGGTTAGTACCTGGATGGGAGACCGCCTGGGAACACCAGAAGCTGTAGGCTTGGGAGAAGGACCTGGCAACCCCCTCCCAAAAATCAATCTGCCATTGAAAACCCTATGAACAGCAGAGAAGCACTGACAATAGTGTTCCCCCTGTTGTACAGAGGGTCGCTATGAGTCGGATACCGACTCGACAGCACCTAACAATAAAATAACAATATTTGTTGAATGGCAAAGTGACAAGCATCAAGAATTGGGCAGAGAATTTTTGTCCAACAATATTAACCAGAGTTTGACAACAGCATGCTAGGAGACAAGGAGGCATGGGAAGAAGGAGAACAAACAGGATGGAAGAGACCAAGATCCAAAATAAGACATGAGGACTAAAAATCAAGCCAAAACTTTTAAACTTGAAAAGACAGTGACCAATATCATAGCCTAGTATCATCAAATATCAGCAATTAACCAAGAGCAGCAAAGGTATCTGTTGAGGTTTTCTCTGCTTCAAGGTCAACTTATTCTGGAAACTGGAGCATTGTATGCTTCCTGTAAGAACAATGTGACTCAGTCAGTATGCACTAGTAGGAATTCAGAGGCAGGGATTGTCAATAATATAAACAATCAAAGCCACAAACTAGCCTAAATGAAAGCTGCTCAGCTGCTAAGAAGCCCTATTCACTAGATATTACTGGGAAAAATAGGACTCTCCCAGAGACTTGAGCCACTGCATTCCTTGTTTCCTGTTGCACACATGCAGACTAAGTGGAAGATAATAGAAGGTCATGCTTTGCTGGAAGGACAGGCAGGAATCTACGTATACACATGAAGAACAGGGACCTACACCTGCACCTCTCACCTGGATGACTGTTACCCAGAACAGTAACAAGGAGAAGCACTGCCCATCCAGATATCCTGTGGCACTGCTCCTGGCAGGCCAATGATGAGCCCATTCTCCCTTCTCAAGTGTATGATTACCTTTTCAGCACATTTTTTCCCCATCAGGCATAGTAATTAGTGCTTCTTTGTGGGTTTAGTTGTAAATTTGTTTTGATTAATTAGCCTTAGAGCTGACTTGGCAGTTATTGAGACATTGGAGAGGATTCTGGATTTATTTAGTGTCCAGATCCCTGCACCTTCTGGGATTACATGTTCTGGCAGCAGCAAAACTTCAAATTCAAAACTGTCTATGTTAGAAAGTATTTTATATGTCTAACTAACTGTCACTTTGAGGTAAGTACTAAGATAAAACCTCGCCATCCTGTGTAAGGTGCTAGATGTCTACTTTTTCATAGTGCCATGGACCAGGGAACTCAAGAATCAATTTTCACACTTGGGAACAATGACAAAATTTTCTAATATATTAATTTTTGCTATGACATATTACCCACAATATAACTTTCCAAATCATTTCTCAAAACCTTAAGGTCCCCTCCCTCCCAAAATTTTCCTAGGTCTCCACTTGCAGAATTCAATGAGAAAACTGAAGCTGGTAATGTGTATCCCAGCAAAGCAGTGCTAGGAGTCACAACAGGATTTGTGGGGAAATGTCCAACAAAGAGACTGAAGACACAAATTCAAACCTTATCCTTGTCACTAAGTGGCTGACTAGGACTCTCAGACATCCAACTAAAGCAAGCATAGGTAAGAGAGGGAATATATTAGCTTAAGTAACTGAAAAGCCCAGGGACTGATCTTCAGACAGCTAAATCAAGGAGATCAAACCATGTTGCCAAGGCTCTGTGAGTATCCCTCCTGTACTTGGCTTTCTTTATATTTTTATTGACTTTATTATTGTTTTCTCAAGATAGCTAGGGAAGACAGTCAATGGTAGCTATACATGAGCCATACAACGCTTAGTCGCATTAAAGGGGAGTGCCTCTCTCTCTCTCTCTCCCTCTATCTCTCTGAATATCCATAAACAAAATTGTATATTGTCTCTGCTTACTTCTTTGGGTCATGAGCTTATTGTTGTTGCAAAGGGATAAGATCATCTGAGTCAGGTAGACTGTGTCTTATACCCACCCCTTCCTGTGGTAAGAAACAGGGAAGGGAAGGGATCAAAACACAGTAATAGACTCATCACAACTAAGTGCAATGGAAAAATATGGTCCAAAAAATGAAAGTTCAGGTGCTGTTTCCACATACAATAGAAGGATGGGATAGGCAAACAAAAACATCAAAAATTTACTTCTCACTTATTTAAGCTAATCATTTATTCTCTCTAAAACAATAGGCATAAGTATGTCTCCATTTTACCTAGAAGTACAATGATTAAGCAAGAAATAATGCTTTAAAAATGGGCTCTGGTGAAAAATGCCTCAGATATTTTACAGAATTAGTTCTACCTCTTCTACACTGCCATTAAAAGTATAAATTCAGCCAGGCATGGTGGTGCATGCCTGTAATCTCAATGACTTGGGAGGCAGAGGCAGGAGGATCACAAGTTTGAGACCACAGGCAGTCTGTGTAATTTAGCAAGACCCTGTCTCAAAAAGTAAAAAAATGGGCTGAGGGTGCATCTCACTGGTACTGCACTTGCAAAGTATGCAAGCACAAGGCCCTGGGTTCAACTTCCAGTACCAAAAAAAAAAAGAAAGTATAAGTTTGTGTCAATATTTTGGGAAGCAATTTGGCATTATTATATAGAGCTGAATATTCATAAACTCCACAGCCTGAGAATTTCACTGCCAAGCAGCAGAGACGGGTCATCAGCAACTTCCGTACAGCTCTTCCATCTACTTCCGTACAGCTCTTATCTTCGTTTGAGTTAAATTTGGCTACCTGGCTACTTCAGGTAAAAGAAATGTGGAGACAAAATGTATTAGGGTTCTTTACAGAAACAACAAACAGGAGGGGACAAGTAAGGAGTAAGGGGAAAGAATAAGGGGGAGAGAGAAAAGAGAGGAGAGAGAAAGAAAGAGAGAGAGAGAGGGAGGGAGGGAGGGAGGGAGGGAGAGAGAGAGAGAGAGAGAGAGAGAGAGAGAATAAGTATCTAACAAGATACATATTTCTGTCATCTGTAAGCTGGAGACCAGGAAAGCTGGTGGTCTAGTTCAAAGTCCTGAGACATAGAGAAGTGCTAGTATAGATTCTAGTCAGGATTTGAAGATCTGAGATCCAGGGGTACCACAGGCAGAAGATGAATGTTATAGCTCCAATAATCAAGCAGAAATAATTCAATTCTCCTCCACCTTTTTGTTCTATTTATGTCCTCAATGGATTGGGTGACCCCACTCACATTGAGCAGAACCTTCTGCTCTACTCAGCCCAACTCCAATGCTAATCTCTTCTGGAAATACCCTCACAGACATGTCCTGTTAAATGTTTAATCAGATATCATCCAGTTAAGTTGACACATGTTAATCATTACAGAAGTCATCTGTCGCTCTGAGATGAAGCACTGAGTAGCCTCGTGTAATTATATAGTGCCTCTCTTCTGCTAAGGAGGTGAAGAGGTTCCACATTTCTAAAGATACAGCTGTGTGACAATTCAAATCATATGGTACATATTTCCTCCCCCAAAATTTGTTTTTCTCCTTCTTCCTTCTTTTTGAAATGCTACCACTAGTTACCCAATTTCCAGAACAAGGCTCTAGAGTTAATCCCAGAAAATTTCCTGCCCTTAGATGTATGAGAGAATGTTGTTACCATTCTTACAGAACACCAGCAGCAGTGGTTAAGGCAAAACCAAAATTACTAGAAAAGATGTAAAGACTATTCTTGAAGATATGCGAGTCACTCCTACAAATCCCCATAAATAACTAGTGATTGTTATTGGGTAGACCAATAAACCACAAGTATTTAAATTACTCAATTTTATCCATAAATTGGTTAAACCTAGAAATACTCAAGTTACACTCAGTCTGAATGTCTGTTTCTTCCATTACATTAGAAATCTCTGGACATTACAGACTTGTTTTATTAATCTTTGATTTCTCAGTGCCTATAATGGTACCCAACATGAAGCAGATATTTAATACCATCTAATATTCATATGGGCTGGGATTTAGCTCAGTGGGTAGAGCGCTGCGCTGCAGTCTCTGAGGCCCTGAGTTCAATTCCCAGCACCGCAAAAATGGGAGCAGGGCCTGGCAATCCACTCCTAAGGCAATCCCGAAGCACTTAGCCATTGAAAACCCTATGAGGGTCGCTATGAGTCGGATACCGACTCGATGGCACCTAACAACAACAACAACAACAATATTCATATGCCTACAGCTGTAGCCCTGTAGCATCTGATCCCATCAGATCTCGGAAGCTAAGCAGGGTCAGGCCTTGGATGGGAGACCACCTGGGAACACCAGGTGCTGTAGGCTTGAGACATGGACCCAGCAACCCACTCCCAAAAATCAATCTGCCATTGAAAACCCTATGAACAGCACAGAAGCCCTGACAATAGTGTTGCACCTGTTGTACACAGGGTTGCTATGAGTCGGATACTGACTCAATGGCACCTAACAATAACAACAACAATATTCATTTGGGGGCTAGAATTTAGCTCAGTTGGTAGAGTGCTACTCTGCACTCTCTGAGGCCCTGGGTTCAACCCCCAGCACTACAAAAATAGGAAAAGGATGTGGCGATCCACACCCCGACTTAGTCAGCTATTGAAAACCCTATGAGGGTGGCTATGAGCTGGACCCAACCCCAAGGCACCTAACAACAACAACAACAACAACAACAACAGCAACAACATTCATATGGACTGGGGTTTAGCTCAGGTGGTACAGTGACACTCTGCACTTTCTGAGGACCTGGGTCGATCCCCAGCACCACAAAAATGGGCGAAAGACGTAGCAGTCCACTCCCAAAACAATCCCAAAACAGCTACTGAAAACCCTATAAGGGTTGCTATGAGTCGGACACAACTCAACAGCACCTAATAACAAAATTCATATAAAATGTAAATTTTCCAGAACTACTTATGCTATGATTGAGGTAATTTGGTGCCATAGTGAACCTTCCTCTGAACCTCTGATCTGAACCTTCCTCTGAACCTCTGATCATGGATGGAGCCCCTGCTCAGTCAGCCAGTATGTCCCACCATTCCCCATGAGAGAAGCATCCAGACCAGGGCTTCCTTATTTCTTATCAGCAAGTCATCTTGCCTATACTTTGCATGTGTTCTAGCTCTACATAAACAAAGAGAACATAAAAAGAAAGAGGCAAAAGTTCAGGAGCAAATAGCTTGCTATGTTTTTGGAAACCCTTGCCTCAAAGGATTTGGCAGCTCTACTTATAATTGTTTTTTTTTTTTTTTTTGAAGCATCAACAAATACTATCATAAAAAGAAGCATAACACTTTCCACAGAATGTAGATGAGATGAAATAAAGCAGATGTTATTTATACCAGCATAAATATTTACCAATCTGGATAAAATTTGTACAAGTCATGATGAATGGGTGTCTGGTTATGGCCAAGGGAGCACTGTATACTTGTATACAAGAGAAACTGATTATTTTCTTCCCTCTATAATTTTAGTGTTTTTTTAAAGCATTTTCATTTATTTACTGTGGGATTCCTCATTTTTGACAGATTGTTTCCCTAACATGATAAAGCAATGTCAGATGTTTGTGGTGGTGACACTTGTAAAGCCACCCAGTAGAATATAATGAGGCCTGCAGCTGATAAATAAATAATGTTGCCCTGAAAGGAATAGTGAAAACACAATCTCTACCCACAAGTAACTACTGACTGTTAACTGCTCTACAAAATACGGTGAAGAGAACACTGTGCCCATGGCAACCCAGCAGTTGAACTCTAATAGTGGGTTTCTTTGAATCTTGGGGGGAGGGAGCATGTGAATTCACAGGCCTACCATAGTTAATAATGACTTCTAAATCTGGCATTTCCTGATAATACAACAAGCTTCTAAAACAGCTTTTATCCAAGGACATTAAAAATGCCTAAAGTAAGCAAGCATTACAGGCATTTGAAAGATAAAGAAGACCCAAAAGATTATTTAATTTGCCCAAGGTCAAACAGAAAAACTTGCTAAAGTAAAAAATACAATTCAAGGTAACCAACTCCCAGTCTGTTGTTCTAATTACTGGACAATTCTCTCCTGTGTTAGGCTGGAAGCCTTGCCTTAGGTTCTTAAAACCTTCCACGGATCGCTGAAGTCCAGGGAAGGGTCCCAAAAGGCAGCTGTGGTTAATTGAACATCTTGCAACTTGCAGGATTCTGTTATTAGTCTCATTAATTAGTCTAAAGTATTTCTCACAGAACAAATTCTCAAAACACATGAAAATTAAGGATTTCCCCTTTGTTTTACAATCTCACAAATGAAGATGTTAGAAATAAATTATAATTGAAATGGTTGTATCACATCTTCCTTTGTAACTCAACAGAAAATAAAGCCTTAATTGTACTCAGTTAGGGTAGCTGTAAAGAGGCTGGAGGTGCAAAGGCCTCCCCAACACCTCCTCCCTGCTGCAGAGGTGTTCTAAATTAAGTAGCATAAAACAATACAAGTTAATTGCATAAAACAGGCAAAGCACTCAAAAGTACTTCGCAATAATGTGCATGATCCTTTCTCTTTCATCTTTGTGCTGCCCGCTTTTGCTATTCTCATCACTCAGACTAACTTTCCTCTTATCTCTCCTTTTTCCGCAGGTTCACCGCCAAAAGACCCAAGTTGGAAACCTCTTTCCCAGATCGTTCATTGCCTGCTCTCTCCATATTCTGCCCCATTCCCACAGGCTAGGATTTAGCTTTCCTCTGTGTTCATCTCTATCAACCTCCTATCTTCCTAGGTTTAAGTGGTCTCATTTCTGCACTAAACTGAGCACACAGAGAGCCAGGAATTATTTCCACTTTGTAAAGTGGGAAGGACTTTATTTCTAATTTCCAGCAATATAATTGGATACATTAAAGAGTTTAGGAAAACCATCCAAACTTGGAAGAATGGATTTTCCTGTTTCAGTGAGATTGCCACTCTCATCCTTGGAAGAAGAAAGCTGAGGGAAAAAGAAAAAAAAACAATGACTTTTCTTGGACCCATCACAGAACTGAAGCTGTGGTGAAAACCACCATCCCAAAATCTGGAGAAATAGGGGAATCCAGAGAGTTACAGCTAAGATTTACTTGCCTGGAGCAGATAACTCTGAAGCCATAAACTGGGTGGCTGGTGTAGTTGTTAAGTGCCACCGAGTCAGGTCCAACTCACAGAGACCCTACCTACAACAGGCGAAACACTATTGTCAGTACTTCTCTGCTGTTCATAGGGTTTTCAATGGTGGATTGATTTTTTGGAGTGGGTTGCCAGGCCCTTCTCCCAAACCTACAGCACCTGGTATTCCCAGGTGGTCTCCCATCCAAGTACTAACGAGGCCTGACCCTGCTTAGTTTCCAAGATCTGACAAGATCGGATGTCACAGTAGTAGTGCTGCAGGCAAAACTGCTATTCATAGTTTCTAATGGCTGATTGGTTTTTGGGAGTGGGTTGCTGAGTCCTTCTCCCAAGCCTGTAGTACCTGGTGTTCCCAGGTGATCTCCCATCCAAGTACTAAGCAGGCCTAACACTGCTTAGCTTCTGAGATCTGATGGGATCGGATGCCACAGTGGTAGGGCTGCAGGCATAAAATGGGAAGAGTTAAATGGCAATTTTAATGACTTGCCAGAGGCTGAATGTGGAGGAGTGTGAGAGACTCCTGAGAGCTGCAGGTCTAAGGAAAGCCCACATTCACTTTCATGGCTTTTACTGGAAGTTCTCATATTGAAACACCAAGTAAGTACTTCTGGTATTGGCAGGGACAAGGAGAAAGTAATTGTTTCAAAATGCCTAGTATGCTTTATGCTTTGTAATTCTCCATTACAAAGGACTACTTTCCAGGGAAAGGCTTTATTAGAGCCCTATCCCACCTGTTGCTTCATTGTTGTTAAGTGCCTTCTAGTAGGGTCTCGCTCATGGTGACCTGCATAGGGTTTTCAATGGCTGGTGGTTTCGAGATTGCTTTGGGAGTGGGCTGCCAAGTCTTTCTCCCATTTTTGCGGTACTGGGGATGGAAACTAGGCCCTCGGAGAGCACAGAACAGCACTCTACCAACTGAGCTAAACCCCACTGAAGGACGGGAAATCCCTGATTGTAGCCCCTTCTAGCTTTTCCTGCTCACTTAAGGGCTAAAAATAAAACTAAGAGACACTTGTGAAGATGATAGACCAGGCTAAAAACCTGAAATTCAATAATGAGGTTGTTGAGTCCTTCCTCTGCCCTACACATCACCACCACACCAACAGGGCTCCAGTATAAAACCAATGGATTACGGCTCAAAGCATTCCAAGATGTGGACTCTATCCAAGAAAGAAGTAAGGGAGACAAAGGACAACAGGAAAGAGAAAAGCAAAGGCAAACAGTCTGAAGTCTGTGACACCTACAGCTCTAGCAAACACTAAGCTCAAGCCAACTTCTCACCATATTAGTGGACACCGCCACACTAAAGGCCTATTTGCCTCAATTCCTATTACTTAATACATGTTTGGCTTTCAACAGAAAATTGCAAAGCATGCCAAAAGGCAGGGAAAAGATATCTGAAAAGACAAAGCAAACATTAGATTCAAAGTCAGATATGACACAGATTTTTGGAATTATGGAGCAGGGAATTTACAACAACTATGATTGTTAATTCAGGGCTCGAATGCAAAAAAAAAAAGAGATAACATGTAAGAAAAGATGAGTAATATAAGCAGAAGTATGGAACTCTACGAAAGTATTGAAAGAAAATACTAAAAACAAACCACACTAACAGAAATGAAAAATATCGTGGTGAACTCACCAAGAGACTAGACATAGCCAAAGAATCAGTGAGCTTGAAGGTAGTCAATAATCCCAAACTGAAATGAAAAAACAGAAACAAAAATAAACTGTTTTAACAGACAGACCATCCAAGAAGTATGTAATAACTTCAAAAGGTATAAATATGTGCAATTGAAATGTCAGAAGACAAGGAAAACACCAAACAAAATATTTGAAGTAGTAATGGAGTAAGGATGAATAATGAAGTAATTATGTACATGTACACACACACACATACACACACACACACACATAAAAGTGAGTCTATGTTGATAGCATTCTCCTGGAAATTATTTATTTGTTCATTGTCTTTGGGTTACAAGCAACATGAGAGGTAGTTTAAAAAAATAGGAACTTTAAGGCTGTCAGAGTACCTAATAAAGCCCAAGAATATAGAGATACTGACAATATCAGGACAGGAATCTATCTGTTGACTAAAAGTGTTGCTTGAACAATTATCAAAATTCAATAATTTAATTATCACCATTTTTTCTTCTGGGTATTTTCAGTTCCATTTTCATGTAGGCTTTTGAAGATGGTCCTGCCTGAGGTCAGATTGTTCTCTGCCTATTTTGTAATTGAGATTTTTGGGGGTTTTTTATTATTTAGCTTATAATTATATATATATATATATTTATATATTTATTTATTTATTTATTTATTATTGTTGAGATGGGATCTCACTTTACAGTTTGAAATCACGATCTTCCTACCTCACTCTCCTGAGAGCTAGAATTGCATGCATGCACAACATCCATTTGTTATATATTCTTGATACAAGTTTCTTATTAGATATGTGACTTGCAAATATTTTCTTCTACTCTGTGGCTTGTCTTTTCAGTCTCTAAAATGTATCTTTCAAAGACAAGTTAAGCTTTTTAAGTCTAATTTATAAATTTAACTTTTTATTTATCATGTTTTTTATATCATGCCTAAGAATTATTTGCCTAACCCAAGATCACAAAAGTATGTTTCTTCTAGGTTTTTTTCCCATTTTTAGAATTACAGATTTTCTGTGTAATTTTATGATCTATTTAAAGTTACTTTTGTATAAGTTATGACTTGGACTTCATTTTTTGTGTATAGGTATATCCAGTTATGCCAGTACCAGTTATGGAAAAAGCTGACCTTTCTCCACTGGATTATCTATATAGCTTTGTCAAAAATTAATAGTCAAGTAATGTGTGTCATATGTGTGTAGGCTTTTTTCTGGATTTTGTTCTGTTCCACTGATCCATTTGTCTATTTTTTCACTAGTATCACACTTTCTTGATTACTATAGCTTTATAATAAAACCTAAAATCAAATGATGCTAGTCTTTCAACTTTTTTTTCTTTTTAAAATTATTTTGGCTACTCTACCCCTTTGCATTTCAATATTAATTTTACAATCAGATTATCAATTTCTATCTAATTTCCTGGGATTTTATTAGGCTTTCATTAACACTGTAGATCAACTTCAGTAGAATTTGCATGTTAGTGATATGGAGTTTTTCAATCTATGAAGATATATATATATATATATCTTCATTTATTTAGATCTTCTTCAAGTAATTTGTAGATTTTGGCGCACAGGTATTACACATCTTCTGATAGATTCATTTCTACATATCTTATATTTCTGATGCCATTGTAAACAGTCTTTGTTGTTAAGTGTTGTTAAGACAGGTCCAACTCATAGTGACTCTCATAGGGTTTTCAATGGCTGATTGTTTCAGGATTGCTTTGAGAGTGGATTGCCACATCCTTATCCCATTTTTGCAGTGCTGGGGAGCGAACCTGAGTCCGCAGAGAGTGTGGAGAAGCACTCCACCAACTGAGCTAAACCCCAGCCCAGTTATAAACAGTATTGCTTACTTAATTTCAGTTTCCAATTGCACATTGCCAGTACATGGTAGTACAATTGTTTTTTGTATATTGTCTTTTATCTTGTATCTTTGGTAAATTAAATAATTTTACTAGTTTTTTTAAAGCTTCAATTAAAACTTTTACACAGATAATCATGTTGTCTCAAAAGAATTTCACTTCTTTGCCACTCAAGATGCTTTTGTCCTCCATTTGCTTTATGCCACTGGCTGGGACCTCCACTATGTTGAATAGAACTGGTTAGCAGAAATCCTTGTCTTTTTTCTGATCTTAGAAAGAAAGTTTTCACCATTACATTTGCTGTGAAATATAGGGTTTTTGTAGCTCTTCTTCCCTGAATTAAAAAAAAAAATCCTAGTCTAAATTGGCTGAGTATTTTAACTAGGAGTCAGTGTTGGATTTATCAAATAATCTCTGTGCATCTACTGAAGTGATCAGATGCATTTACTATTCATCTTTGTTAATATGATAATTTTATTGATTGATTTTAGAAAGTCAAGTAAATTTTGCACTCCTGGATAAATTCATTTGATCATGATGTATATGATTGTGTTATATTTTGAATTTAATTTGATTTTGTTTAGAATTTTTATATCTATGTTAATAAGAGATATTAGCCTATAGCTTTCTAGTCTCATAAAGTCCTTGTCTTGTTTTGGTATCCAGTTATGATAACCTTATAGAGTATGTTGGAAAGGACTATCTTCTTTTCAATCTTCTGCATGAGTGTGTACATAATTAGTATTATCTCTTCTTTAAATCTTTTATAGAATTCACCCACAGAAAAACAGAGACAAAAATAATTTCAAATATGTTACCCAAAAATAATCATGTGCATATGTCCATGTAATACTGTAAGATTACAAGCATTTTTATGTTAATAAAAATGGAAAATTGCCAGTCATATAAATGTGCAACAATAGAGAAATGTTTCTAGAAGTGTGGTTCATCTTTACAATGGAATATTATACAATCATCATAACCATTAGAAGGATTTATAATTATATCTAAGTTTGGTTAGTGGGATAGTACTGTAGATTTTTTTGTTTGGGGGGAAATTGTTTTTGTTTTGTTGCTGTTGTATGTGTGTGCTTTTTTGTTGTTGTTGTTGTTTTGTTTTTAATAAAACCTTGAAAGGAGGTAAGCAAATGACTTTTTTCTTTTTCCTTTTTTTTTTTTCCTGATACCTGGCGGTTGAACCCAGACCCTTGCACACACTTTGCAAGTTCTCTATCACCACTGGGCTGCAACCCTCAGCCCATTTTTCAATTTTTTATTTTTTACTTATTTTTTGAGACAGAATCTCACTAGTTACCCAAGCTGCCTCTAACCTTGAATTTATGATTCTCCTGCCTCAGCCTCCAGAGTTACTGGAATTAGAGGCATGTGCCACCATACCTGACAATAAATGGCTTTTTAAAGAAATGGCAGTGTTTTGCTTCTCCAGGGTTGAGAATTCAATTTAACTTTGAGTTAAATTTGTTTTTTAAAAGTGTGCTGACTATGATCTCCATTACATTAAGAAAATAGCCTCTGAATAGCCTTGAAAAAAACGGAGACTCTGTGACATTACCATAATGCAGATATTTTTGAGTGATAGAAAAAATTTTGTATGTGTGTGTGTGTGTGTGTGTGTGTGTGTGTGTGTGTGTGTGTTTATGGTTGAGCCACAGCTATCTGTCTCTGGTATTTATAGAAGAAGTATGGGAAAGGAGAAAAACGTCTTATTTTTGCATAGTTCATGCCTTATATCTATATGTAGTTCATTTGCTGCAAATTGTCCCCCACTTCTGTAAGGACCTGTGTTGGACTGTGGCTTATAGGTAGTACAGGATAACCAGAGGTGACCACAGGACTTCAGAAAGGACCTGTAGGAATAATCTCTAATGCAACAAAAATAGAAAATAAAACTAAACTGTACTTTTGATGTTCTTTATGCTGTGCCAATTAAGAATAAATAACCCCAGATAGGACAATGTGTGAAACTATGTTCAAACCTAATATTGTTCCTATGTAATTTTTATAATGCCAGGGTGGGGAGTAGAGTTTCACCTAGATGAAGTAGCTATTTCCTCTTTAGTCATGCTATGAAAAGGCCACTGTGGACAGAAAATGAGAATTAGGAACCAAGCTTACATTGGGACAAGTACCTAAACCCAGAGCCATGGTAATGCTTAAAACTGATACCTGTCCAATGGAGACAAGGGTTAGGTGGGCCTGAGAGGAAGCCTCTTGTAGGACCTGTGACACACAATTCTGGAAAGCAGCCACAAAAGGGAGCCAGTTTTAAGTGAGCCCCTGTGTTGAGCTTTCCTTATATTAGTTCCTGGTGTTCCACAAGTTTTGTCCCCAGTGACAGCCTAGTTTATACTGTAATATATGAAGAGAAAGACCTAGGAAACAGTGATAAAGGAAAGAGTAATAGAGGCCTTTTAGAGGCCTAAGCTGAAGGAGTAATAATGGCAGAATCTAGCAAAAGAAAGTTGTATCCAGAAGATTGATGACAGAGACAGAGACCTGCCGGGCACTGTTAGCTGGAGGGAAGGTAAGGAATTTGTTACTAAATATGTGGAAAAGCACTGGAAACTTTTAGAGTGTCAGTGATATGAAGAGAAATAATGAAGGCTGAGGTCACTTGGGAGGAGAATTTAGTAGGGAAACACAATTGTGTTCAAATCCTGGCTCTGCCACACACTAGCTGAATGAACAGTACTATAGCCTCGCTGTCCTCTAGTTTCTCATCTCTAAAATGGGTAGAACAGCAATACTGACCCACTTGTGCTATTCTGAGAAGGACATAAGTTAATAAACATAGACCTCCTAGGATAGTATTGGAGAAACAAAACATTGTTTACATAGACTGATGATGGCACACCATAGCATTTATTGATTGAAATATATTCATGATGTATTTAGTGAATGTCACAAATAAAATGTATATTTTAATCATACTTTGTCAACATATATAGATATAAAAACAGAATTTATGAAAAATATGCAGTGTTTCTGGATTAAATAGTACAAGTCCTTTCAAATTTTTGCTTTTCTCATCTCTACTTGTGGAATTATCTATAGTGTATATTTGTAAAAAGAAAAAAGAAAATATATTTAAACATGTAACAAAGGGATAGTACAAAAATCTGATAAGTTGATTGATAGAAATTGGATTCCTCAATATGCTCCAAGAAATAAAACTTAAGAGCCAGGTAAAATGGTGCATGCCTTTAATCCCAGGAACTTGAGAAGCTAAGTCAAGATGAACACAAATGCAAGGACAGAGGCAGCCTGCACAACTTAGTGAGACCCTGCCTCAAAATGAAAAATGTAAAAAAAACAACTAGGAGTGTGGTTCAGTGGTGGAGCCTTTGCCTAGCATGTGCAGGCCCTGGGTGCAACATCTCTAGTACTGCAAAAGAAAAGAAAAGAAAAGAAAAGAAAAGAAAAGAAAAGAAGAGAAGAGAAGAGAAGAGAAGAGAAGAGAAGAGAGAAAAGAAGAGAAGAGAGAAGAGAGAAAAAAAGGAAGGAAGGGAGGGAGGGAGGAAGAGAAAGAAAAAAAGAGAAAGAAACAAAGAAAGAAAGAAGAAAGAAAGAAAGAAAGAAAGAGAAAGAAAGAACAGAAAGAAAGAAAGAAAGAACAGAAAGAAAGAAAGGAAAGAAAGAAAGAAAGAAAATAAAGAATGGGAAAGGAAAGGAAAGGAAAGGAAAGGAAAGGAAAGGAAAGGAAAGGAAAGGAAAAGAAAGGAAAAGAAAAGAAAGGAAAGGAAAGGAAAGAAAAATTTTAAGTTTAAAATAGCCAAAACAGTCAGCCATTGAAAACCCTATGAGGGTCGCTATGAGTCACATACCGACTCGACGGCACCTAACAACAACAACAACAAGAATTTAGGAATAATCTGAACTTGCTTGTTTACCAGTGTGATGTTTAAATGTTACAGTGCCTGCTACTATCTAGCATTCCTTTATAAAGTGAGTCTCTCCTTGTAAGAAAAGGACACCATGCTATACTCTCTCTCAGGAAATAAACAAGAAATGAGCAGGCCTTTATGAACACTCACTGGATGGCACAAAAGCAGCTATATGTTAACCTCACCTTGAAATGCCACGTAACACTGACCACTTAATATTGATCAAAAAATAGAGGTGCTGTACATATTAATTCCCTAAGTTTTCACAATAATCGTGTAAGAAAGGTAGAACTACTAACCAAGTTTTACAAGGAGTCCAAACAGGTTAAATAACTTTCCCCAAATCACATGGCCAGGAGGGGATCAAACCAAGATCCGAACAAAAATCTGGACATACAGCCAGGCACTCTGAGTACCTTTTAGCTATATGAACTCAAAAGCATATGTGCAGGCCAACACTACACGTAAGTGGGAAGTGTCTTAGTCAGTTTTGGATGCTATAACACAATGCCAGAGACTGGGTAGCTTAGAAACTTATGGAAACACTTCTCACATTTCTGGAGGCTGGGAAGCCCAAGATGCAGACAGGTTTGGTGTTGGTCCACAGGTAACACCTTGTGTCTTCACAAGGTAAAAGAGACAAGGCAACTCTATGGGCCTCTTTTATATAGGGCACTAAACTCATTTTTAAGGCTTCTCCCCTCATGACTTTACCTCTTCCCAAAGGCCCCACCTCCTAATACCATCATATCAGTGATTAAGTTTCAACATGAATTTTGGGAAGGAGGCAAGGGTGACACATAAGCATTCAGAACATAGCCAAAAGAATCCCCACCATATGAGACAAACAATTATCCCCAAGCTGCTTCTAACAATGACTCACTCACCTGAGAATTCTGTACTAGCTTACAATTTTGAAACTCAGTGGCAAAAGAGGGAATACTACCACTAAGAAGTGAACTTAAGAACACATACTTCTTATGTTAAACATCTAAAAGAGTAAGATTGGGGATTAAGCATCACAAAAGACTTTATTTTTTTCTTCTAAAGATAGAAAGAGTATATCATCCAGATGTCATGGCAAATGTTGTAACCCCAATGACTTACAGTGACTTGGAAGGCTGAGGCAGGAGGATTGCAAGTTCAAGGTCAGAAGTAGCCTGTGAAGCTTAGACCCTGTCTCAAAAATAAGAAATTAGAAGGAAGCTGGCAACACTCGGTAATAGAGGGCTCAGTGGTAGAGCACTTGTCTAATATGTGCAGGGCTCTGGGCTCAGTCCTCAGTACTGAGGAAAAAAAGAAAAGAATGAAGGTGTCACTCGTTTATTTATTTATTCATTTATTCTATAAGTATTCCCAAAGTTTCTCATTTATTCCAGGCACTGTGTGGTACATATTAGGGGTACTTGTGACAGTCCATGTACAAGTGCTTAGCTTTTTATTTCAATCTTTACAAACCATTGTTCATTGAGATTCTGCATGAACAGAAAGAAAAATGTCCCTGCCTCCATGCATATGCACACTACCTCATGGACATAAACCATGGATTTCTCTCACATTCCCTAAACAAGACGTAGATTTTATATCATTTTTTATTAAAATCCGTGTGTGTGCGTGTGTGTGTGTGTGTGTGTGTGTGTGTGTGTATAAGAGGAGGAAAGCAAGTAAGTATCTATACAGACAAAGTCAAAATCAATCAAAAGGTGTAGATACCCAGAAGGTATTTATATAACTAAGGGCCCACTTATCCCCAAAGATTAAAAAAAAGAAGAAGAAGAAAGAAAAAGAAACAAAGAAAGAAAGAGAAAAAGTTAAGCTTGTGCAGTTGTGCATGTCTATAATCCCAGCAACAAGAGGATGCAGAGGCTGGAGGATCACAAGTTCCAGGCCAGAGGCAGCCTGTGTAATTTAGCAAGACATTGACTCAAAATTAAAAATTAAAAATGGGCTAGGGGTGCAGCCCAATAGTAGAGCACTTACAAAATTATGTGTGAGGCCCTAGCTTCAACTCAAGTACTAAAAAAGAAGGAGGGGTGGAGGAAAAGGAGGGAAAGGAAAAAAGGAAGGAAGGAAGGAAGGAAGGAGAGAGAGAGAGAAAGAAAGAAAAGGAAGGAAGGACCTCTGTGAAAATGACCATCCTCTACACATGGTAGCTAAATCAGTCTGCTTTTACCCATGGAAGACAATTCATTTTGATGGTGATGGCTTCTTTCTCCTCCTTCTAATATGAGGACATTTCTTCCTGAGCAATGCATGCTTTATTATGGAAGGCCTGCTTAGTAATAGAGTCATTATCCTGCTGAAGACTGAATAACAGAAAGTGTTCCTTCTTTTCTGTATTAAAGTGGCTGCTCCTTGACTCAGTTATTAAAATGAGGGCTTAAATAGCTCCTTGTTCTAATTTTCCTTATCAGCCTCCACAGGACCCATTTCAGCCTGTCTGTGAAGTGTTAGAAGGCAATTGTGTGCTTGAATAAAAAGGAGAAACTGAATTAGAACCTCTTAAGACCATTATATTGTCTTATTTAGTGACACTGTTTGCCTCACCATTACTAAGCAATGAGCTAAGTGTTCTTCCTAAGAAATAATAATAATATCCACATTTAACCAGCACTTTACACTTTGCAAAGCACTTACGCATATGTTATCTCTTTTGAACTATGCAACAGTGCTGAAGCAAATTCAAGGGGTGTTATGATCACCAATCTACACAGTTAAGTTATAACTTTAAAACTTCAAAGCCAGGACATGCAAACCTATGAGCCTGGTAATGGAACAGAGAGAGTTGCTCTGCTTTTGGGGGGATGCAACATGTGCCACAGATGGCCTTCCATTATTGTGTGGATTCATATGACTATTTTCATAACCTGCTTAGATATTCTACCATATGGCAAGAAAAGTCTACATTTTATAGAACATTTCAATATCGTCACAAGTGATCTTCAATTATAAATGACTCATTGTTGTTGTGTGTGTCATGTAAAAAAGATATTTTTCCTCCCTTACATCCACTTCACCTACAGCCATACCACTGTTGCATCAGACCCCGTCAGATCTTGGAAGCTAAGCAGGGTCAGACCTGGTTAGTACGTGGATGGGAGACTGCCTGGGAACACCAGGTGCTGTAGGCTTAGGAGAAGGACCTGGTAACCCATTCCCTCCCCCCCCAAAAAAAAACAATCAGCCATTGAAAACCCCATTAATAGCAGAGAAGCATGACAATAGTGTTTCATCTGTTGCACGTAGAGTCACTATGAGTTGAACACTGACTCCATGGCACCTAACAACAACAACATCCACTTCAGTAACTTCATTGATCAGTTTGTATTTTGAGTAAGTATAAGGTTTTCTTCAAGCAGAATGCACATAGATGACTTTTAGACATCTCAGTTGTTCAGTTTAAGTCAGGTATAACCTTTGTTGGGCTCCTACTCTGGGCCAGAACTCTTTAAAGTCTGGGAATGCAAAGACAAAAACTGTTGCTCAGGTTGCTCATAACTTTATCTTGGAAAGAAACTAGGAAAATATTCTTATTCCTCATTTGACGGTGAGAGTTCAAGAAATGCCACTCTAAAACATGCCACCTGCCATTATAGGGAGAGTCTTTCCCTGAAGGATCCTCATCTGCCTAAGAGATCCTAGAAAAGAAAATCAGTTGCCATCATCCTTTATCAGCCAGGTACGATTAACTGTTAGGAGCAGAGAAAAAGACTAGCATTCACCAATATACCCAGACAAACTTCGTCACAAGTTATCATCTGTTCTTCTCAGGCCCATTCATCTGTCCCAAAATCATTTACTGTCTCCTAAGTTGCCTATATTCTCTCTTCCATCTTCCCTATGAAGAGGGTATATAAGCAACTAGATCACACTAGGTTTTATAGTATTCATTTTTCTTTTATGCAAAGCACCCATGTACATAATGAATTTATTTTCCTTTTTTCCTATTAAGCTGCCTGTTGTAAGTTAATTTCATAGTTTCCATTACTGAACTTTTAGAAGCTAGAGGGAAAGTCCACTCACTCCTGTAATGATCTGCAAATCCCCAGAGGTTTCTAAAAATATTTGTGTTATTTCCAAAAAATGAGTTGCATCATTACCAAAAATAATTTTTTTTTAAGCTGGAGACCTTTAAAAAGTACAGCCTTGGCAACATTGAGATGGCAATGCTTTGGTTAGGAATTAGAAGGCTAAGGTAGAAGATACTGGAAAAACGGAAGCAAAGAAAAGAAAGATGTGATGCAATACAAAAATGTCCTACTGCTCTCACCTCACAGTGAGCCAATAAGTTGCTGAGCAGCCATGTTTATTCTATTTTGGAACTTCTCTGGATCAATTATAAGAAGGAGATACTTCTCAGACTAATGCCAAAAAAAAAAAAGAAAAAGAAGGGAGAGTTTATGTGTCCAGTACCCATTTTTTGTTTCATTTTATTTTGTTTTACAAAGGGTCATCTCACATGGAGCTAAATTGTGCAAATCAGCCCTCTTGTCCTTTCAGGAAACCCATTACTCCTCCTGGCAGAATGGTGTTTTACTCAAATTCAAGCATGGAGGGAATGCCTGGCAAGAGCAAGTTTCCAATAAAGCTGGAAGTAGAGCAGAAGGAAGGGAGGAATGGAAGGAGAGTGGAATGGGAAGAAAGAAAAAGTGGGTAGGAAGGAAGAAGGAAGGCAGGCAGGCAGGCAGGCAGGCAGGCTTTGCATGGAGAGACTTTGAGATAGTCCATAATCTTGGATTCCAATACAGATTTTTTTTCATTTCTGTGTTTTAGACTCAACACATAAAATAATTTTATGATTTTCCCCAGGTAATATTGAGTAAAGATTACAGATAAGATTGCTAATATCATGTTAATCTCCAGATACTTTACAGTCCATGCTATTTGATTAATTTCCATAACTTCCACTGAATAATGAGTTTTTGATAACAAGGATCACATTTGATCTTTATTTCCATTGTATCTCAAGTAGCTGGTCCTTAGTAGGAGCTCAGCAAATACTTACTGAATGGATAAATGAATAGGTAGACAAGTATGCTCAAGATTCAGACTCTGACTTGTTGGCTTTCAGCTATACTACAACTAGCTTCTCTTGGTGTGTGATTGTAAAGGTTTAAAATGTTTTTATTATTTTTCCAATTCTTTTGTTCTCAACAGAGTATAAACATGAAATGGTTTTACTATTTTTTTCATTGTCTATTGTTTAACTCCTCTATATAATTTTTTTTTTTTTTTTTTTTTTTTTGTGGTACTCGGGGTTGGACCCAGGGCCTCGCACCTGCATGCTTTGCAAGTGCTGGACCACTGAGCTGCGCCCCTCAGCCCATTTTTTTTTAACTTTTTGAGACAGGGTCTCGCTAAGTTACACAGACTACCTCTGGTCTCGAACTTGAGATCCTCCTACCTCTACCTCCTGAGCCGCTGCGATTACAGGCATGCGCCACCACTCCCAGCCTCTATATACTCTTCTAATAGCCTGCAGCTGTACCACTGTGGTGTCTAATCCCCTCAAATCTTGGAAGCTAAGCAGGGTTGGGCCTGGTTAGTACTTGGATATGAGATCACCTGGGAACACCAGGTGCTGCAGGCTTGGAAGAAGGACCCAGCAACCCACTCCCAAAAAACAATCAACCATTGAATACCCTTTGAATAGCAGAGAAGCACCCATAATAGTGTTTCGTCTGTTGTACATAGGGTTGCTATGAGTTGAATACCAACTCAGTGGCACCTAAAAACAACAATGACATACTCTTCTATTTCTAGCTCCTGAGTTGTTTGGAAAAAGGAAGGATTAGGAAAAATGCAATGTTTTGTTTTGCTTTGTTTTGTTTTTTGTGAGTGCTGCAGAGTCTCTCTAAGATATGAATGCCCTTTGGGTGGCAGGTGTCCAGGCTGGCTCTTTTTATGAAGTACATGTGAGCATCCTTGGGGAGTGAGTTACTGCAGAGTTTCTCCCTGTGCAAGATCTGCTCCAGCTTAACTTCTCCCAACACCTCCTGAGCTTGTACTTCTGGTGGCCAGTCCCTCAGGCTCCTGCTCCTGGGTCCTGTCACCTGGCAACAAGCCCTCTTACTCAAATGAAGGAAAGTATTAGCAAAAGAAGCCAACCTACTTTTCAAAATGTCCAATTATCAAGGAGAATTTTCAGTGATGGCAGTAAAAAGGGTCAGTGATTCTGTTCCATAAAAGGAAAGAAAGGAAAAAATATATAAAACTCGATAAAATTGTCAAATGTAACCACTTTAGGGCATTAGGCATTCCCTCTCCAAGCTATTGATCTTTCCTAATCCTCTCTGACATCTGATTTTCTGACATTAGCCCTTTGCATTCAAAGCCTTGCCAATGATTAGCTGACTAAAGTTAATCAAATTTCTGTTGTGATATCAATAAGTATGAAGGATATAGCAGCTTAGTTCATCCAGATGATACATGTTCAGTTTACTGGGTCCTTTGAAGCCTCACAAATAAGGAAAAAGAAGTAATGAAAATTTTGAGCACTACTGACAATCACTGAGGGAGAGATTTTAGGTGGGAAAGATAATGATTCTTTCAGTTTTTCTTAAGTCTCTAAATTTTTCTAAGTTCCTGACTGTTCTCCTTCCTATATTTGTACTTAAAGAGAATTAAATAACTTTATAAGATTTTGAGATAATTGAGAGACCTCCTGGTGTGCCACGAAATGAAGGATTGAAATTCCTTGCAAAGTTTGGTAACTCATGGAAAGCTTATATACTCAAAAGTGTTTCCAAACTAAGACCAAATACCCAAATTTTCCCTCCAGAGTTTAAATTTTGATCCACTTTCACTAGAGCTTCTGATGACAACCAAGGTATAATTGATAGAGGTCCTTATAAATTTGATGTCGTATCTTTTTTTTTTTCATAAGGTTACATTTCACTAAATTAAAGAGTCCAGAGTGCCACCTACTGGTATAACATGTAAGCTCATGTAACTTTCCTTGATTATAGCCGATATTCTCAGTCAGATTTCTCTCACGAAAAATCAAAATCCAAAAGACTTTTAATTTTTTAACAAAAGTAATTAACACACGTACAAATGTGTATTCCATTACTGAGATAGTTAAGAAATCTCTAAGTGTTCAAAGCATGATATATGCATGTATTAAAATGGCACAATGAAACTCAATAATTTATACAATTAATATGTGGTCATTATAATTTTAACATATCTAAATAAAAAATTATCTGAATCTAGTGTTATAAAATCTGACTTGGTAGAGCACTTACCTAACAGTATGCATATGAAGCCCTGGGTTTGATCCTGCAGAAAGAGGGGGTGAAGGAGGAGTGAGGGAAGGGAAGGAGGAAAGAAGGAAGAAAAATCTGGCTTGACTCTGCCAATTTCTAGCCATGGAACCATACGCAAGTTTCTTATATCACTGAGCCTCAGGTTCCTAATATATAAAATTTGGATTAAAAAGAAAACTATTCTTGATAAAAATAAGTGCTATTGCATATTATTTATATTGCATCTGGGGAAGGATGGAAAGGTGCTGGGGGTGATAGGGTTTAGGACATTCTACCCCTAAATAGGGAGACGGACCCAGTAACCCACTCCCAAAAATCAATCCACCATTGAAAACCCTATGAACAGCAGAGAAGCACTGACAATAGTGTTTCACCTGTTGTACACAGTGTTGATATGAGTTGGATACCGACTTGATGGCACCTAAAAACAACAACAACAATCCCTAAATATGGCACCTTGGCACTGGAGAAAACAGAAGGAGCAGGAAGGTCACTCTTACCTTCTCTCATCCCATCTCCTCTGAACCAGGCCATAAAAACCTAGCTGACTTAAGAATGGTATTATTATAGATGGACTAGAAAATTCATGTAATAGTACTGACAATGTAAAAAGAAAGTTCATTTCAGAAAAAGTTTCTATCTTAAACAGAATTGGAACCCAAGGATATATAGAAAAATATTACCATAAAAAGACAAGCGAATGGAAGAGAAGCCTTTGGTGGGGGATAGGATGGGGGGAGGAAGCACACAAGAGGGTAACGGGGAACTTATATGTATAATGTACAACAAAATGCATATATGGAAATGTCACAATGAAAAGCATGTCAGGATGAATCACATTAAGGTGTACACTAAAAATTTCCAATAAAAAAATCTAGCTGACTTTCCTCTAAGCTATAAGACACTTATATGTCCTAGACCCAGAGGAAAAGAATGTCACACTGGCACAGAGAAGAACTGAACAAATAGGACCTGCCATCTCCTTCCAGTTTATTGTCATGATATCATACCCTTCTGTCTTTCAGTCATCCTTCTGTATGACCATCCACAAAAAGTAATTTTTTTGTTTCTTTGAATCTTCATTTCTAGACCCATATGTCATATAAAACTTATATCAAGTAATTTCATATGTTTTTCTTTTGTTGACTTGTCTTTTGTTATAGAGCCCACAACAATGATACTTTACATGGGCAAGAAATCCTTCTCTCCAACAAGATATGAGAAATGAATACAGGAATGAGGAAGTCACTTACATTGATCCAAAAGATGCAGAATGAATTTTGCAATTTGGAAGTAAAATAAGAGAATAGGGTGCTGGCATGATAATAAGAGATATTTTACAAAGAATATAGCCTGGCAGGAGAAAGAGTTTAACACAATCTTGGAAGAAGAAAGGCAGATGAGAGTCTAAGAAAATAAGATGAGAGCAGGTAAACTAAGTAGAGAAGTGAGAGATCCAGAAGGATAGGAGGTAATAGCTAAAGACTCATCCCATGTTTGGCACCGTGGAAAACATTTGTAATCCCAGCTGCTCAGGAGACTGAGGGAGGAGGACCACAAGTTCAAGGCCAGAGGAGGCCTGTGCAACTTAGTGAGACCCTGTCACAAAATAAAACATAAAAAAGGGAGGTGGGGTACAGCTCAGGGGAGAAAGAAAGAAAGAAAAAAGAAAGAGAGAGAGAGAGAGAGAGAGAAAGAAGAAAAAGGAAGAGGAATAGAGGACAGTATGGGCAAATAGCATGAGTCCCAAAGCAGGTGGGATTTATATTTGAGGATGGTAGTTTCCTTGATTGTTCAATCAGCTCCTCTCTCTCCCTCCCTCTCTCTCTCTCTCTCTCTCTCTCTCTCTCTCTCTCTCTCTCTCTTACTTGTGTGCTTTTATCTCTCCCTCTGACCCTCCTCCAGTGTATGTCTGTGTCTGTGTATTTGTCTCTCACCGCCATATATACTGTTGCTGTTGTTGCTAGGTGCTGCCCAGTCAGTGTCCCACTCATAGTGAGCCTACATACAACAGGTGAAAACACTTGTTGTCAGTGCTTCTCTGCCATTCATAGGGTTTTTAGTGGTGGATTGATTTTTGGGAGTGGGTTACCAGGTCCTTCTCTCAGGCGTGCGGTATCTGGTGTTCCAAGGCAGTCTCCCATCCAAGTACTAACCAAGCCAGACCATGCTTAGCTTTTGAGATCTGACAGATTGGTCACCACAGTACTATGGCTTCAGGCACGGATACATACATATATATATATATGTTGGGGATTTTTAAAATTATATTTCTCAGCTAGGGTCCCTCATAACAGCCTGAGGGGCTGAACCCTAGTTGACCCCAGGGCTCATCCCACTCACTCACACTAGCCCCTCCCATTGAGTGAGCAAAGATGGCCCCCGGCCAGCTTGACCTGCCCTAACCACCCTAATTTTGATTGACTCCCCTCATCATTTTCAGGTAATAACTGTTCCCACCTGGCAGGTATGTCAGTTTACCCACTGTACCTGTCAGGTATGTGCTCTGATTGGCTGAACCCCACCATGTGACCCTTCCAGGACCCTATAAAAGCAGGGTTCCTGGACCCCATCTTCACCCTACTGAACCTGACCACTGATCCTGACCTCTGACTGTCTCCTGAACCTCATCACCTGGACCAGCGCTCCCTACTCCACCAAGACCTCCTAGCAAGCCAGCGAGATCAAGCCCAGGGAAGGCATCTAACAAGCCACGAAGAGCCTCCCAATTCCTCCCATCCTTGGGAAGGAGGGAGGTAAAGAAGGCAAGCCGAGAGAGTCAAGACCATCAGACCTCTACGGAACACCAGCGGCTGTCGCTGCGCCTTTAAGGCTGAACTGTACCAGCACTTAGCCTGCAGCATTCCATGCTGCAGGCCTAGAGCCAGCACTTAAAGGGATAGAGCTTTGATCTATAGGGGCTGCTTGCTCCTTGCTCTCCATCAGGGGAGCATCCCAATAAACCTTACCTACCCCTGTTCAACCACCAGAAGGTCTCCCGAGGTCCTTCTTTCCAGACACCGACCACGTTGTTATGTTGAGGGTTTGGCCCTAATCTTAGCTGGGCTAGAGCTAAAACCCCAACATATACCTTATGGTTAAGATGGCAGATAGTTAACAGCCATACTTCAACCAGGGAAGAAAAGAGGAGTTAGGGAAAATTACAAAGTTCTCTACTCAATACAAAATAAAACAAAAGAGTATAGAGCAGCTTTAATCATTTTGGAAAAAAAAAAAAAAAGGATGGCACAAGGACAACTGGCCAAATAGTAGAGATTAAAATGATGGAAAAGAGGTGGACATGGCAGGGTGATGCACCAGAATCCTCAACCCAGGGAAAGCAACACCGAAAAGTTTCAGAGGATATGGGGACCTCCAGGAGAATACCATAGCTGGTGAGCATTATAGAGGGAAACAAAAGCAGAGGTCTTCAGGACCCTCTTGGGAGGAGGACAGGCTTTGCAACCCCTCTCCAGGGTCTTGGACCTGGGTACTGTAAGTTTGTCCATTTGTTTGTTTGTTTATTTGTTTCTGATGAGAGACTGTCTCCATCCAGGCCTCTAGCCCCACTGGAACGATAAGCTAGAGGGACAGAGATTGAACAATGGTAAGTTTGGGGAATGGAGAGGAACAGCTGGCACCACTGGGACCATGACCTTAAGAAAGACTATTCAGGCTGTGGCACATTTAGGGCCCAGGAGTGCTGGCAACACAGTGAAGTTGCACTGCAGGACTGGATAGCCTAAGAGAGACAATTCAGGCAGCATCACATTTAGGGCAGAGGAGCATCAGCAACACAGAAAAGTAGTGCCACAGGACCAACAAGCCTAAGACACTGTTTAGGCTGTGGTGCATTTAGGTCCCAGGAGCACCAGCAACACAGAGAAGCAGTACCATAGGACTGGTACTCCTAAAAGAAATGTTTCAGGCAGTGATGCAGTTAGGACCTGGGAGTGAGAGCAAAGTCAAGATGTAGCACTGCAGGCTAGCAAACCTAAAATATATGGTTTAGGGTTAGGTACGTTTGAGGGCTGTGAGCACGAGGGACATAGAGAAGCAGATGGCAGCGCTTATTCCAGAGCCTGCAGTGAAGCTAGGCACTCGACCCTGAGTCTGGGACTTATGGCATTGCAGAGAAGTGCCAGAAACCCATCATTATCCAGCCTCATGAGAGCTTGTGGGAAGAACCTCTTTATACATGAAGGACATGAGACCTTGCACCCAGATCAAGAAATGGACAAGCCTCAACAGAAAAACACACAAAATATAAAAGATCAACCTGGATAGGAAGATTCAAAGGCCCTCAATGGATAATTTCAAAGTAACTGGATTCTTAGAGATGTCAGGCAAAGAATTTAAAACCTTGCATACAAATATGTTGAGAGAACTCAGAGACACCATGATGAGAGCAATTGATTCACTAGACAAAAAGATATCTAACTTGGAAGAAAAATTCAGCAAAGAAATTAAGACCCTTAAGAGGAATCAAGCAGAAATCTTGGAGATACAAAGCCAAGTCAATCAACTTAATATTACAGTAGAATCTTCAGTATCCAGACTAGATGAAGCCCAAAACCCAGTATCTGATACTAAAGAAAAAGTTGAGGATCTTATCTACTCAAATGCAAGAAAGAAAGATGAAGCAGTATGATCCATGTTAGCAAGAGGTCTTCAGTATAATGAAGAAATACAACCTACAAATTCAGCATGTTCACAAAGGAGCTGAAAACAACACAAGAGGATTCAAAATCTATTCAAAGAAATAATACATGAAAACTTCCCAAACCTAAGGGAAGAAATAGATACCTATATAACTGAAGCATCTAGAACTCCAAACACAGTAGATCAAAACAGATCCTCTCCACAACACATTATAATTGGAATACTAAATCTAGAGAGCAAAGAAGCTATTCTAAAAACTACAAGGGAGAACTGCCAACTCACAAACCCATCAGAATAACAGCTGATTTCTCAACAACAACCTTAAAGGCAAGGAAAGCTTGATCAGACATCGTTCAAGTCCTGAAAAAGAATAACTGCCAAACAAGATTGCATTACCCAGAGAAGCTATCTTTTAAAATAGACAGAGAGCTCAAGACAAGCCATGATATTGACTTGGTTAAACAATTCCCAGCCACCAAGCCAACACTGCAGAAGATCCTTAATGAAACACTGTATATGGGAGAGGTAAGACAACACCAAATACAATATCAAATGAATGAATAATAAACATAAAGGGAACTTAAGAAAACAACAAGCTAAATATGAATCAAAAATAGAAACAGATACCAAATCGATGCAGAATAATAAGCTCCTCTCAGTAATTACTCACTATTCGAGAGGCATAGACTGGCCAATTAGATTGAAAAACATGAACCCTCAATATGCAGCATTCAAGAGACTCACCTCATCCATAAAGACCATAAAACACTGAAAATTAAAGGCTGGAAAGAAATATACCAAGCATGTGGGAACCAAAAAATAAAAATAAATAAAAATAAACAAATAAAACCAGCAAGAATAGCAGTACTAATTTCTGAAAACCTAAACTTCAATCCCAAACTAATCAGAATAGACAAAGAATGACTATATATTAGTAAAAGAAACAGTCAACCAGGAACATATAGCAATACTCAATATTTACTTACCAAAAACAGGTGCATCCACCTTCATAAAACAAATTTTATTGGATATAAAATAACACATCTAGCCAGACACAAGAATTATGGGAGATTTCAATACCCCATTTTTTTCAAGAGACAGGTCATCAAAGCAAAAAATCAAGAGACAAACAATGGACTTAAACAGCACCATAGATCAACTGGACCTTAGAAATACCCACAGAATACTCCATCCATCAGATGGAGAATACACATTCTTCTCAGCACAACATGGAAATTTTTCTTAGATAGACCACATATTAGTCCAGAAAAATGGCCTCAACACATACAAAAAAATAGAAATCTTCTGTACTTTATCAGCTCACAATGCAATAAAACTAGAACTCAAAACCAAGAAAATTTTCAGAAATGTTACAAATCCATGGAGATTAAATAAAACCCTTCTGAAGGATCAGTGGGTCATAAAAGAAGTGAGAGAGAAATTTTAAAATTCTTGCAATCAAACAAGAATGAAAACACACCCTACCAAAATTGATGGGATACAGCAAAGGCAATTCTAAGAGGAAAGTTCATAGCCAAAAGCAACTTCATCAGTAAGTTAGGGAAGGCCCAATTAAATAATCTAATGACACACCTTCTTAAGGCACTAGACTACCAACAACAAGCCAATGTCCAAAAGAGTACTTAGACAGAAACGATCAAGATCAAGGAAGAGATTAGCCAAATAGAAACTAAAAAGTCAATTCAAAGAATAATGGGACTAAAAGCTGCTTGTATGAAAGGTTAGTAAAACTGACACCCCTTAAGTAGGTCTCACCAAAAGAGAGAAAGAACAGGCCCAAATTTAAAACAAATTAGAACTCTAAGATTCCGCCTAACTTCAGCAAGAATGGCCAAGATCAACAAAACAAATAACAAGAAATGCTGGCAAGGATGTCAGGAAAAAGGAACTATCTTACACTGCTGGTGGGACTGTACATTAGTTCAACCACTTTACAAATCAATATGGAGATACCTTAGAAAACTAAAAATAGAACTGCCATGTGACCCAGCTATACCACTACTTGGAATATACCCAAATAGAGACAATTCATCATACCAGAGAGACACCTGCATCTCCATATTCAATGCAGCACTTTTCATAATAGCAAGGATGTGGAAGCAACCAAGGTGCCCATCAACAGAAGAATGGATAAAAAATTGTTGGTACATATACACAATGGAATGCTACTCAATAAAAAACATGAAATAATGTCATTTGCAGCAAAATGAATGGAACCTGGAGAACATTATCTTAAGTGAACAAACACAAGCTAAAAAAGAGAAATACCCTATGTTCTCACTCAAATGTGGGAGCTGAATCTTAAAGGATGAAAAAATCTTATACATAAGTTGGTATATAAAAATGCACAATTAAATTTAGTGATGAAGGGACAATATAAAAAGTAGAAAAAGGAGGAAGGAAACTAGAAAACGGAAATGAAGATCGCAGAAAGTGGGATGGAGAGGAGAATCAACGTAGAGAGATAAAGAGTAGAGGATAATCTCAATGTAAACAATGCAACTTCATGAGTACATGGGAAAAATAGGGGAATATAACCCAAATATGCATATGAATTTTGCTATGTATTAGTCAAAATGTTCCAAAAACCTTGTAAGTCGACAAAAGTGTAACCAAAAGTGATATAATAGTTACATAATGGAAAAAGCCCATGTTGAACTGTTCTGTACCCCACCAACATTTACCAATAAAGGGAGAAAAAATAGAGATGATAATAGGATCATAACCACTGATTTCAGCAAAATCCAGAAGATCATCAGGGAATACATTGAGAAAATGTACTCCCCCACAAAGTGAAAATACAGAAGAAACAGATAAGCTCCCTAACACATATGAATTACGAGAATTAAGCCCAGAGGACATTAGCAATTTAAACAAAGTCATTACATTCAGCAAAATAGAGAGACTAATAAAAAAAATCATCCAACAAATAAAAGTCCAGGTCCCTACAGGTTCACAGCTGAATTCTATCTAATCTTCAAAGAAGAATTAACACCTATTCTCCTCAAACTATTTCATAAAATAGAAAAGGAAAGGACACTTCCAAACACATTCAATGAAGACAGTATCACCCTGATACCAAAACTTGGCAAGGACCCTTCAATGAAAGACAAATGTAGACCAATTTCTCTGATGAATATTGACACAAAAATCCTCAATAAAATTCAGGCAAACCGAATTTAGTAACACAAAAAATATCATACATCATGATCAAGTGGGCTTTTCATTTCACAGAGGCAAGGCTGGTTCGACATACAAAAGCAATCATTGTAATTCAACATATCAAGAGACTTGCAGACAAAAATTACTTCATCATCTCAATTGATGCTGAGAAGGCCTTTGACAAAGCGCAACACACTTTCATGATATATGTCCTGGAGAAAGTGGTCCTAATAGGAAAATACCTCAACATTATAAAGACCACCTATGACAAATCTATAGCCAATATCATATTAAACCAGGAAAAATTGAAACCATTCCCTTTAAGATCAGGAATAAGACAAGGATGTCTACTCTCTTCTCTGTTATTCAATATTGTGATCAAAGTCCTAGCCAGAGCAACCAAGGCAAGAAAAAGAAGTCAAAGGGATATAAATAGGCAAAGAAGATGCCAAAGTATCCTTATTCATGGATGACATGATCCTTTACATAAAGGACTCCAAAAATTCCTCTAGGAAACTCTTAGGGCTAATTAGCAAAGTAGCAGGATACAAAATTAACACTCAAAAATCAGTAGCCTTTCTTTACCCAAATAGTGAACAGGAAGAGAAAGAAATTAAGGCAACATTCTCATTCACAGTATCCCACCAAAAATTAAATATTTAGGAATGAATCTAACCAAACTCCCTGAATATCTCTACAAGGAAAATATCAAAATATTAAAGAAGGAAATTGTGGGGGATACTAAAAGATGAAAGGATCTCCCATGCTAATAGATTGAGAGAATCAATATTGTAAAAATGGCTATATTACCAAAAGCAGCTTAGAGGTTTAATGCAATCCCCATCAAAATTCCAATGACAGACTTTGCAGAAATAGAAACAATAATCCTAAAATTCATATGGAAGCACAAAAGACCACATATAGTCAAAATAAACCTAAGTTGCAAAAACAAGGCAAGAAGGATCACAATAACTTACTCCAAACTATACTACAGAACTATAGTGGAAAAACAGCTTGGCACTGGCACAAAAATAGACTTGAGGACCAATGGAACAGAATTGAATACCCAGAGGTACACCCACACATCTACGACCACCTGATTTTTGACAAAGGGGCTAAGGATGGTCAATAGAGAGAAAAGATAGCCTCCTCAACAAATGGTGCTGGGAAAATTGGGTAACCATTTATATAAAATTTAAAATAGACATATATCTCTAAATTTGCATGAGATTCAGTTCAAAATGGATAAGAAACCTCAACATAAAACTGGAAACCTTAAAACTACTAGAAAAAAAAAGATAGAAAACACACTTCAACACATAGGCATAGAAAAGTATTTCCTTAACAAGACTCCAATTACCCAGGAAAAGGCACCAATAATTGACAAATGGGATTACATGAAATTAAAATACTTCCGTACAGCAAATGAAACAATCAACAGAGTTAAGGGAGAGCACACAGAATGGGAGAAAAATTTTGCATCCAACACATCATATAAAGGACTAATATCTAGAATACACAAAGAACTTAAGAAATCCACTTTCAAGACAATAAATAACCCAATACATAAGTTGTTGTTGTTGTTGTTGTTGTTGTTAAGTTTCATTGAGTTGGTATCCTACTCGTAGTGACCCTGTATACAACAGGGAAACACCATTATCAGTGCTTCTCTGCTGTTCATAGGGTTTTCAGTGCAGATTGATTTTGGGGAGTGGGTTGCCAGGTCCTTCTCCCAAATACATAAGTAGGATAAGGAAATGAACAGATAGTTCTCAAATGAAGAAGTCTGAAGGGCTAAGAAACACATGAGGAAATGTTCAGTATCCCTTGCCATTTTTCTTGTTGTTAGGTGCCATGGAGTCAGTGTCTGACTCATAGCAACCCTATGTACAACAGACAAGACAGTATTGTTACTGCTTCTCTGCTGTTCATAGGGTTTTCAGTGGCAGATTGATTTTTGGGAGGGGCTTTCCAGGTCCTTCTCCCAAGCCTACAGTTCCTGGTGTTCCCAAGCAGTCTCCTATCCAAGTACTAACCAGGTCTGACCCTACTTAGCTTCTGAGATCTGGATCAGATGCCACAGTGCTATGGCTGCAGACTCCCTAGCCATAGGGAAATGCAAATTAAAACAACACTGAGATTCCAAGGTCAACAAAACAAATAAGCACAAATGCTGGTGAGGATGTGAAAGAAAAGGAACTCTTCTACACTGCTAGTGGGACTGTCAATTAGTTCACCCACTTTGGAAATCAATATGGAGATGGCTTAGAAAACAAAGAATAGAACTGCCATACAACCCAACCCTACTATTCCTGGGAATATACTCAAAAGGTGATAAGTCATCATACCACAAGAACACCTGCACTTCCATGTTTAATGCAGCACTCTTCACACTCACAGGGTTTGGAATCAACCATGATGTTCATCAATAGTGGAATGGATAAACAAATTGTGGTATATATACACCATGGAATATTACCCAGCAATAAAAAAGAATAACATGTTATTTGCAATAAAATGGATGGAACTGGAGAATATCATCTTAAGTGAATAAACCCAGGTCCAAAAATAGAAATATCATATGTTCTCACTCATATGGGGGAGCTAAATCTAACTTAAAGGAAGAAAAAGATAAAAAGGTGCAATCAGGCTCCTCTAAAAAGGAAAATGAAAGCAGAGTAAAAAGAATGTGGAATTGGTCTAGTGGGGGAGAGCAGAGGATGAGGAAGGGGGTAAGGAGCAGGGAAATAATGTAGAGGGATAAAGAGGGAGAGTATAATCTCCAAATATATGCTATAACAATGCAAATACATGGGGGAAAAGAAAGCAAAATCCATAATTACATATGATTTTTACTACATATTAAATGTTTCTATAAAATATGTAAGTTAATAAAAGTGTAACCAAAAGCGATTATATGGCATGAAAGTAGAAGGGAGATTATTTGGGGGGAGGAAGGAGACCACAGGGAGGGGAAAAGGAGGGACTAGAGGGTAATAGGAGGTAAATATGAACAATGTATGCAATATATGTGTATGAAAACATCATAATGAAATACATCATTTTATACAGTTAGTATATGCTAATTAAAAGTGTAAAAAATAGAGATAATAACAATACTACTCACCTCATAGGACCATGGAAAGCATTTGAAATGATATTTGGAAGGCCATAGCAATGCATCAAAAAGTTTTCTTTTTATTGCATAATTAACTCAACTTTCTTTCCATCATCTCTCTCCTCTTCCTCTTCTCTTTACACAGTAACCTGGCCCACCTCAGCAATTATTTGAAGTGGAAAATAAAACCTAAATTGCTTCTGAATCTACTTTTTGCAAATTCAGTCTACAAAGGAGTGCTTCTTTTTCCCTAACCTCTTCTTCCTATGTGAGAATTCAGACCAAAATGTAAGACAATTAACTTCATTTGAATTCCAGGGAGATACTAGCATATTTGAACTCCGTATCTACTCACTGAAGTACACTTTAAATCTTAGATTCTAGTCCCTAAACCCAAAAGAAATGCAGATTTATTCTTGGCAAGCTAAATTCTCATTCCTTGCCATTCCCTGGACACAAAAGAAAGAGATTATTAAAAGGCTAACATAGTTTTAGGCTGGGATTTAGCTCAGTTTGTAGAGCACTGCTCTGCAGTCTCTGAGGTCCCGAGTTCAATTTCCCACACTGCAAAAATGGGAGAAGGACGTGGCAACCCACTCCCAAAGCAATCCTGAAACAATCTGCCATTGAAAACCCTGTGAGGGCCCCTATGAGTCGGACACAACTCGACGGCACCTAACAACAACAACAACATAGTTTTGGAAATCATCATTATTATGCCTAATTTTAAATAATTAACCCTGCCATCGAATGAATGGCAAGGTTAATTAGTTCAAAGGGGATACACCTTTTAGGTTTGGAGGAGAAATCTTGGAGGAGTCATTCTTTTTCCATCACTCTAATGTGTTAAACATATCTTCCTTATAAAAGCTGGGTAGATATATTGAGTTTTTTTCTTGTAATTTTAGTATTTCTCATTATGTGTTTAAAGTTGCTACTTAAAACTACCAGATGACTGCATGTTTTCCTTTTTAAAAATGCTTGATATTCATCTAAAAAGGTGGAATGTTTCAGTTATATTTCTTGATAAATGAGGATGATATATAAATTCACTGAGTTTAGAAAGGAAGGCTTTCTTGCTTATAAGCTACATCTTCTGCCAGTGTATCCTTCATAGTTTTCATCAGGACAATTAATAATCCCTTTGAGGACTCAATCAAGACAATTTAGACAACTTAAAGCCAAATTGTTGTCCTTTATTGCTGCTATTATTTTTATTAACTTTTCTCTCTTGTATGTAGGTCACCATTTCTTTTACTTCCCTCACTTCAGACTGCTTTCAAGGAGAGAGCCTGAAAGCTCACTGGTAGAGTCCTCTACATTGGATTGATAGACATTGCACCAGTGAATAAGTCAAGAGACACTTCAAGTTCTGTAAGTCCTCATCCACTTTCATTTCCATCACAGGCATAAAATATTATTTTATTTACATAGAATATATAAAAACAAATTCTTCTGTGTTTCAGTGATTCCAGAAAGGCCTAATAGAGATAATCTTTGAAACTAAAATGGAACCCACAGTTAAAACTAACAAGTCTATCATTTTCCTACTAAAATTGTCACTCAGCATTGGACTACAGATATATTCATCCTTAAACAATGCCATGCTTTGTCTCAGATATAACATTGTAAATAAATGCACTAGAAAAGGCTTCCTATTCTATATCGGAGGGCTGGGATGTAGCTCAGTTGGTAGAGCGCTGCTCTGCAGTCTCTGAGGTCACGGGTTTTGTTCCTAGCACTGCAAAAATGGGAGAAGGATGTGGCAATCCACTCTCAAGGCAATCCCGAGTCAGCAATTGAAAACCCTATGAGAGTAACTATGAGTCAGATATGACTCGATGGCACCTAACAACAACATATAGTATTTATTTTCTAGTTTAGAAGGTTGTTGGTCTAAGATGGCCTTAGATGGGATAACTTTATTTCCTATCTCTGATCTCTCATTCAACAGGCTAGCCCACATTATGTATGAGCAAGTTTCCTTAATAAGGTCTACACTTAAAACTGAGCTGAGAAGTATTTAAAGACTTGAGTCAGGTCAGAATGGCACACAGTTCTATTGCATTCTATTTGGCCAGAGTAAGTCACATGGCCAGTAGGGTCTCATTGCAAAGGGTTTATTTATAGGGAGGAGTAGGATTGTGGCCACTTTTGCAATCTACCATTTTATACCTAATGTGATTGTTGTTGTTGTTGTTAGGTGCCGTCAAGTCGGTATCCAACTCATAGCGACCCTCATAGGGTTTTCAATGGCTGACTATTTCCGGATTGCCTTGGGAGTGGATTGCCAGGCTCTTCTCCCATTTTTGGGGTGCTGGGACTTGAACTCGGGACTTCAGAGACTGCAGCACAGCGCTCTACCAACTGAGCTAAATCCCAGCCCCTAATGTGATTATATCACCTTTATTTCAATACTTTCAGATTTGTTCCAATTTACCTAGTGTTGTTTTAGGTGCCTTTAAGTCAGGTTTGACTCACAGTGACCCTATGTACAATAGAATGAAACAATTCCCAACTCTGTGCCAAGTACATGATCCTTTTTATGTTTAAGCCCATTGCTGCAGTCACTGGGTCAATCCATCTAGTTGAATATCTTCCTTTTTTGGTTGATCCACCATTCTCAAAATCATGATGTCCTTCTCCAGGGAGTGATCCCTCCTGACAATATGTCCAAAATACATAAGATATAGTCTATCCATCCTTGATTCCAAAGAGTACTCTGGTTACACTTCATCTAGGACAGATCTCTTGGCTCTTTTGGCAGTGCATAGCATATTCAATTATCCCCAGCACCATAATTCTAAAGCATCAATTCTTCTCATGTCTCCCTTATTTGATTGTAGAGTTTTCACAAGCATATGATGTAACTGAAAATACCACGGTATGTGTCAGGCAAACCCTCATCTCAATGTGACATCTTTACTTTTCAAAACTTTTAATAGTTTTTCCCACTGTAATGGGTATTGACTGTAGAACCAAGTAAAGCAAAATCTTGGACAACCTCAATCTTTTCTAAATTTATAATAAAGTTGCTCACTGACCAAGTTGTAAGGATTTCTGTTTGTTGATGTTGAGGTGCAGTCCATACTGAAGTCTGTATTCTTTGATCTTCATCAGTAAATGTTTCAAGTCTTCTTCACTTTCAGCAAGCAGAGTTGCATCATCTGCATGACACAGGTTGTTAATGAGTCTTCCTCCAATCGTGATGCCATATTCTTCTTCATAAAGTCCAGCTTCTCAGACTATCTGCTCAACATAGAGATTAAAGAGGTACAGTTAAATAATATACCCTGACACGCTCCTCTCCTGACTTTAAGCCAAGCAGTGTTTCCTTGTTCTGTTTGAACAACTACCTCCTGGTCCACATTCAGATTCCTGAGTACAATTAAGTGTTCTGATATTCCCATTCTTTGCAGTGTTATCCATAACTTCTTGTGTCCACACAGTCAAATGCCTTTGCATAGTCAATAAAACATGGATAGACATCTTTCTGGTATTCTTGGCTTTTAGCCAATATTCATCTGATGTCAGTAATGATGTCCCTGAATCCATGCCCACTTCTGAATCTGGCTCAGCTTTCCATTAGTTCCTTGTTAATATAATGTTACAGTTATTTTTTAATGATCTTCAGCAAAATTTTACTTGTGTGTGATATTAATGATACTGTTCAGTAATTTCTGCATTCAGTTAAATCTCCATTCTTGAGAATTAATATGGATTTCCTCCAGTCAGTTGGCCAGGTAGCTTTTTTCCAAATCTCTTAGCATAGAAAAATGAGCACCTCCAGTGCTGCATCTATTTGTTGAAACAACTCAGTTGATATTTCATCAATTCCTGGAGTCTTGTATTTCACCAATGCCTACAAGGCAACTTCCATTTCTTCCCTCTGTATCATTGGTTCATGATCATAGGCAACTTCTTGAAATGATTAATCATCCATCAATTCTTTTTGGTAATAATTACTCTGTATATATCTTCCACATTCTTTTGATGTTTCCTGCATTGTTTAATATTTTCCTGTAGAATCCTTCCGTATTGCCACTGAAGGTTTGAATTTTTTCTTCAACTCTTTAAGCTTAAGAAAAGCAGAGTATGTTCTTCCCTTTTGGTTTTCTGTCTCCAGGTCTTTTCACATGTCATTATAATATTTGATTTTGTCTTCTTGAGCTGCCCTTTGCTATCTTCTGCTTATTCTTTAACTTCATCATGTCTTCCTTTTATTTTAGCTCCTCAATGTTCAAGGTCAAGTTTCTGTCTCTTTTAACATGTAATTTGATTTTTTCTTTTTTTTCCTGTCTTTTTAATAATCTTTTGCTTTCCTCATAATGATATCTTAATGTCACGCTATAATTCACAATTCATCTGGTCATTGATATTAGTGTCTAATGCATCAAACCTGTTCTTGAGATGGTCTCTGAACTGAAGTGAGATATACACAAGGTCATACCTTGGTTCTTGAATGTTTGTTCTAATTTTCTTCAGTTTCAGTGTAAACCTGCATATGAGTAGTTGATGTTCTGATCCACAATCAGCATATGGTCTTATTTTCACTTCAGATATTGAGGTTTTCTATCATCCCTTTCCACAAATGTTGTCAGTTTGGTTCCTGTATGCTCCACCTGATGACTTCCATGTGTGTAGTCACCATTTATGTTGGTGAAAAAGCGTATTTGCAATGAACAGTTGTAGGTCTGACCCAACTCTATCATGCAATCTCCAGCATCATTTCTGTCAATACAGCTGTATTTTCCAAATACTGAGCCACCTTCTTTATTTATAACTTTTGCATTCCAATTACCAGTAATTACCAGTACATCCTGATTTTGTGTTTGATCAATTTCAGAATGCAGAAGCTAGTAAAAATCTTCCCTTTCTTCATTTGTGGTCTTAGTGTTGGGTGCATAAATGTAAATCATAGTTATATTAATTGGCCTCCCTGTAGGCATATGGATAGTATTCTATCACTGACAACACTGTACTTCAGGACAGATCTTGTGAAGTCTTTTTCACATGAATGCAACCCCATTTCTCTTTAAGTTGCCATTTCCAGCTTAGTAGACCATATGATTATCTGATTCAAAATGGTCAATACCAGTCCACTTTACCTTACTGATGCCTAGAATGTCAATGTTTATGCACTGCGTTTCCCTTTTGACAATTTTATTTTTCCTACATATATTCCACATTTATAGTTATTACTTCTTATTTTGAGTCCTATCACATTTGTAAATGGAGGTCCCTGGGGCTTTATTCTATTCACATCATTAAGGTCGATTCTACTTTGAGGAGGCAACTCTTCCCCAGTTGTCTTTTGAGTGCCTTCCAACTGAGAGCTCATTTTCCAGCACTGCATCTGACAGTGTTTCTATGATATTCACAGGGTTTTCAATTGCTAAGTGTTTCAGGAGTGCACTGCCTGGTCCTTCTCCATAGTCTATCTTAGTCTCAAAGCTCAGATGAAACCTGTCCATGTATCTGAATACCAGTGGCAAATCTTTTAGTGATATAGTAGACTCCCAACATTAACAAGAAGGTAATAATATTTCATTAGAAATTTATTCTAGTTATTTTTACACATTTTCTCTCATGACAGCAGCCACAGGGTCAACATATGCAAGAGGGATTACTCCATACCAAAAGTTAGTGTCCGAGAGACTGAGATGGGGGCCAGTGACTTTGAGTGCACTGCCCCCAAGTGAGTGTCTCAATTTGTCTTTATTAGGCTCTTATCATAACATGAAGCATGCTTATGAGTCAGGGGGAAAGTAGATTAAGGTATATTTTCTTGTGAGACAGGGAAAGGTTATTTTTTATGTTAGCATGTACTGCCCACTGCACATGGGCAGAGCTGTGCCACATTTGCCTGTAGACAATGTCTGGCAGGATCTATGACCAAGGTCAGAGCCATAACAGAAGGAGGCTTTCTGGCTTGGAGAACTTCCAAGGGCCAAAGCCTTCCCCTAAAGAAGCTAGAGCCTTCCCTAGTTGCTTTTTTCTTAGATTTTCTCCAGCCCTTCCAGCCTCGCCTTCTGATACAATTTTCTGTCTGTATTAGACTTTTCATTTCTTACACAAAATACCTGAGCAAAACAACTTAAGGTATGAAAGATTTATTTTGGGTCAGGGTTTCAGAGGTTCCAGTCTATGATAGTAGGGAGGGTGTGGCAGAGCAGAGCAGCTGACATCATAGCAGGCAGGAAACAGAGAAAGAGAAAATGGCTATGGCTACGCTAGTAGGTCTTCTCCTTTTCTTTCCTTTATTCCACCCAGGCCCCCAGCCTACCATGTTATTTGCCAACTACATTCACGGTAGGTTTCTCCTCTTAGTAATCCTCTCCAGAAATGCCCTCAAACATATGCCTAGAGATGTACTTTACTAATTCTCTTGTTGTTGTTGTTGTTGTTAGGTGCTGTTGAGTAGGTATCTGACTCATAGCAACCCTATGTATAACAAGTGAAATAATATTGTCAGTTATTGTTGTTGTTAGGTGCCATCAAGTCAGTATCCGACTCATAGTAACCTTCATAGAGTTTTCAATAGCTGACAGTTTCAGGATTGCCTTGGGAGTGGATTGCCAGGTCCTTCTCCCAAATATTGTCAGTACTTCTCTGATATTCATAGGGTTTTCAATGGCTGATTGCTTTTGGGAAGTGGGCTGTTGGGTCCTTCTCCCAAGCTTATAGCACCTGGTGTTCCCAAGTGGTCTTCCATCCAAGTAGTAACCAGGTCCAACCTTGCTTAGCTTCCAAGATCTGATGGGATCAGATGCCACAGTGGTATGGATGCAGGCTACTAATATTCTAGGCACTTCTTGATTCAATCAAGCTGACAATATTGAATCATACTATTCAATATCAATCCTGTTTTAACCTGACCAAACTATACATTAACTCCATAGACTGTAACTAGAAAATAATAATTAACCTCAATGCCATAGAGAAAAATAGTGTGTTCCATTGAAAAAAAAATGGTGAACTAGAAATCAGATAATAAATGTGTCTTGTTCCCATTGATGATTTCCTATGATGATGTCTTTGTGATTAAACATAAGTACTGTATATTTATCTGAATTCATAAGCTCCAATCAATTAAAATAAGAGGAACTAATGAAGAGAGAAAAGGTTAAAGTAATGAGTGAAAGGTAAAATGCAAATTATTTTCCTGAAATATCTTTACTAGGAAGCAACCTGGTAGGGTAAGAAGAGCATTGGCTTGAGAAATAGAAAACGTGAGCTCTACTCCCAGATCTACCATTTATCTGTCAATTACTTTGAGAAAGAACTTGATATCCATCTATCCAAAGATGGGCAATTGCTCATTTCCACAAATTCTGGCAATGGACTGAGTAATAAAAAGAAACTGTCAGCTCTTAGAAAATAAAAACAAATATGGAGAAAGTGCAGGTTCCTTAGTTCACTGTATAGCCACTGTCTATCATCCTTTCTCACCTTCCCACTTTCCCTACTTACCACCCTTCCTGGGAGGAAAAAATTACAAAAATATGTATGTCGAATGGCCTTAACACAGTTAAGAATACTTGTAGTGTGAGATAATTCAATATGCTAACATTTGTACTGAGTGACAACAATCAGATTATATAGATAAGTGTCCTAGATATGAAACTGGGAATTAGAAGGGTACAAATAGTGACATAAATGGTGACATAAAGAAATACAGGCTGTTTTCAAAAGGCAGGTGATCGAACAGACAACAAAAAATGGAGCTGTTCTGAAAGAGGTAGGTAAGACTTCTAGATAAACTGCATCAATAACTATAGGGATTGGTAATTAGAAAAGGTTTGAAAGCCAAAGTTCAGAATAGGAGAATAAAGCAGAGCCCACAGGAGTTGACTGTATGGGCCAGAAAAGATGAAACGCAGAAGAGTTTCTAGGAATGGAGTTACTAGAATGTAACCTGCAGTTATGGAGGCTGGAAAGTCTAAGATCAAGGGGACACATCTGATGAGGACCTTTTCGCTGTATTATAACACGGCAAAGGCAACACATTGGTGAAAACAAGAGATTAAATTCAAAGTGCCAAACCCTTTTATATCAACATTATCCCATTCATGAGATGAAGCCCTCCTTACCTAAACACCTACAATTACCAAGACTTTTGTATTGGGGATTAAGTTTCTAATACATTCTTTTAGGGAAACACATTCACATGACAGCAAGGAAAGAACCAGTACTCAGTTCAACTCAACAAATTCAACAAATATATATTGAAAGCCTACTTGATACCCAGCATTGCATGCAGTAAAAAAAATTTTTTTAAATATCTTGGTCCACACGGAACATTTTAGAAAGAAAATTCAAGTGAATAAATTATAATGAATTAGAAACTGCTTAGTCCTACAGGGATTTTTTGTTTTTAATCAGGAAAGGAGTTCCTGGGTACACTTAGGGAGATTGCAATTTTTATAAAGTTAAAAGAAGTCTTCAAAGAAAAAGTGGCCTTTGAGCAAAAACTAGGAAGAGATACAAAGGTTCTCTACCACTTACGTTAGTTTGGTAAGACAGAACACTCACTCAGCAAAGACAGGCAAAGTAGATTGATTACTCATAGATAGGGGGCAAAAACAAACAGAAGCCATGGATCCATGGTCATCCAGTCCTCCAAGGTTCAGGATCCCAGGGCACATGAAGTCTTACTTGCATGTGCCCCATGCCACGTTACAGCCAAGGGCCCCTGAAAGCACTGTGTCCTGGGTTCCATGCCTTGGGAACCACTTGTATCATTAAATTCAAGTGTTGCAAGATATCCTATTATAGGAAAAATACAGAATCTTAGCTGTTCCACTCTGCTTCTTATTATCTCAGGACTTATAATCATTCTGATTACTACAAGGAAGGTGGGAGAGCTAGGTTGGCTGGTATTATCCAGGGACCTGTACTCCTACAAGGAGATGGTTATATAGGTGGACATCTGGGAACAGATGTTCAAAACAGAGCATGCCTCTAGAACCTGCAAAGAAGCCAGTGTAGTTAAAATGGAGTAAGGCGAGGAGGGGAGATACGTACAATCAGAGAGAAGAGCTGATGTTAGAACATGTTGGAAGTCCACTGTAAGGTCTGGAACCTTTCATTCAGAGCATCCACAGGAAAGCAGAGGATGGCTTTGAGCCAAGAAGCCTGATCCAATTATCATGGGGCTTTGGGCTTAGTCTTGCTTTGTTGGTTCTATAAGTGTACTTGTATGTAAAAAGGGCAAATATAAAACAGATTTGAGATTTCTAAACCAGTATATTCTCTATTCTATCAACAAATGTTTAAGTAACTAAACATAGGCCTAAACTCCAAGGATACAACAAATAATATAACATAGACCAGGCTGACCCTGCTTAGCTTCCGAGATCAGGCAGGATCCTATGCCAATGTAAAAATCTCTGTGATATCCACAAAATGTCATATTTGTCCAGAAAATAATCAACTATATTGTTTGCCCTTTGAGGGTGTTATAAATAATGCTGCTTAGAAAAATAACATACAATTTTTTTGGCTTTGTTTTGACATACTGGAGATTAAAGCCAGGGCCTCATGCATGCTGGGTAAGTGTTCTACCTTTGAGGTACATACCCAGCCCGGTATACAAGATTTTGTGTGTGCAAATATTATAAAGAGGGAGGTTATATAATTAGTAGCAGCATTGTGGTAACTCTATGTTCAACCATTTGTGGACCTGCCAGACTGCTTTTCCAAGAAGTTGCACTGTTTATCATTCCTACCAGAAGTGTATGTAACTGCGGGTTAGCTCAGTTGGTAAAGTGCTGCTCTGCACTCTCTGAGGCCCTAGATTTGATCTCCAGCACCACAAAAATGGGAGAAGGACCTGACAATCCACTCCCAAAGCAATCCTAAAACAAGTAGCCATTGCAAAACCTATAAGGGCCACTATGAATAGGACCCGACTGGCTGGCACCTTGTTGGGCATTTTTAAAATCATATCCCACAACTAGGGTCCCTCATGACAGTCAGAGGGGCTGACCCCTAGTTGACCACAGGGTTCATCTCACTCACTCAAACTAGCCCCTCCCATCAAGTGAGTAAAGATGGCGCCTGGCCAGTCTGACCTGCCCTAACCACCTTAATTTTGATTGGCTCCCCTCAGCATTTTCAGGTAATAACTATCCCCACCTGGCAGGTATATCAATTTACCTGCTGTACCTGTCAGGTGTGTGCCTTGATTGGCTGAATCCCAACATGTGACCCTTCCAGGACCCTATAAAAGTAGGGCTCCTGGACCCCCTTCACCCTCACCTCTCTGACCTTCCTTCAACTGCTACCTGACCCCCATCACCTGGACCAGCGCTCCCAACTCCAGCAAGATCTACAAGCAAGATGGCAGGATCAAGACCAGGGGCCCCAAAGAGCCAAAGGATCCAAGCAAGCCATGAAGAGCCTCCCAATTCCTCCTATCCTTGGGAAGGAGGGAAGTAGAGAAGCCGAGCCGCAAGAGGCAAGATCAACTGACCTCCACTGAACACCAGCGGCTGTGGCTGTGCCTTTAAGGCTGAGCTGTACCAGCACTTACCGCCAGCACTTAGAGAGCACATAGAGCTCTGCTCTATCAGGGATGCTTGCTCCTTGCACCCCATCAGGGGAGCACCCAATAAACCTTACCTTCCCTGTTTTACCAACTGAAGGTCTCCCAAAGTCCTTCATTTACGCCACAGGTTAACTGGTTATGTTGTAGGCTAGTTCTAATCTTAGCTGGGCTAGAGCTAAAACCACAACAGCACCTAACACCAACCACTAGCAGTGTATAAGGGCTTTCATTTCTCCCACCCTAACATTTGTTTGTATCTTTTTATATTGCAATCCTAGTAGGTGTAAGCTGCAGCTGGGCCAGATGGCATCCAATCCCATCAGATCTTGGAAGCTAAGCAAGGTCAGGCCTGGTTACTACTTGGATAGGACACCACCCGGGAATAATGGGTGCCGTTCGCTTGGGAGAAGGACAAGGCAGCCCACTTCCCCCCAAAATCAGCCATTGAAAACTTATGAATACTGGGAACTACTGACAATAATGCCAGGCATGACAGTGTTGGGTCGTGTTTTGTCTATTGTACGTTGGATGACTATATGGCACCTAACAACAATAGTGAGTGTAAAGTGGCATCTCACTATGGTTTCTATTTGTATTTCTTTGATGGTTAATGATATTGGGCATCTTTTCGTGTGATTGTTGGCCATTTATAGTCATATTTGGGGAAATGTATATTCAAATTCTTTGTACATTTTTCAGTTGGGTTGTCTATTATTTATATATGTTCTTGATGCAATTCTCGTCAGACTTACAATTTGCAAATACTTTACTCCTTCTGTGGGTTCTCTTTTCTGTTTATTCATGGTATTCATGGAAGCACAAAAAATTTTCAACTTTGATGTCTTCTTTATTTTTACTTTTATCACTTATGTTGTTGGTGTCATATCCAAGAAATTATTGCCAAATGAAAGGTTAACAAGACTTATGCCTGTTTTCTTCTAAGTTTTATAATTTTAACTCTTTAGATCTTCAATCCATTTTGAACTATATTTTGTAATGAGAGGTAAGAGTCCAAATTCATTCTTTTCCTAGTGGATATTCAATAATTCCAGTACCATTTGATGAAAAGAAAGATTATTCTTTTCCTATTCTTAGCCTTTCCCAAGGGTGCTATCTTTATGCCCTTTGTTGAATATCAGTTGACCATAGGCGTGAGTTTATTTCTGGACTCTTGATTCCTTTTTATTCACTTATATTTCTATCCTTCTATCAGTGCCATGCAAGCTTGATTACCACTGTAGCTTAGTGATTAGTTAAAAAATGAGAGTCCTATTTTGTTCTTTTTTCACAATCATTTTGGCTACTCAAAGTTCCTTGAATTTCCATGTGAATTGTAGGATCATCATGCCAATTTATGCAAAGAAAACAGATGTTATTGTCTCAACCATGAGTATATGATATCTTTCAGTCTATAGGTTGTTAGGTGGTGTGGCATGGGGTCCAATTCCTAGCAACCCTCATAGGGTTTTCAATGGATGTTTCAGGATTGCTTCAGGAGTAGATTACCATATCCTTCTTCCATTCCATCTATTTAGGTCTTTAATTTCATTAGAAAATGTTTTGTAGTGTTCAGTATACAACTCTTGCACTTATTTCATCAAATTTATTTTTAAATAAGAGTTTGATGCTATTTTAATGTAATTGTTTTCCCGAAGTAACTTCCAGATTAAAAACTACCTTCACTGAATATATATAGAATACATCCAGGTGCAGTGGCACACACCTGTTATTCTAGTGACTTGTGAGGCAGAGGCAGGAAGATTACAAGTTTGAGGCCAGAAGCAGCCTGCATAATTAAGACTGACTCAAAATAAAAAATAAAAAAATGTGCTGGGGGAGCAGTTCAGTGGTAGAGGACTTCAAAGTATTGTGAGGCCTTGAGTTCAACTCCCAAGTACGACCAGAAAAAAAAAAAAAAGTATATAGAATACAATTGTTTTTTATTTGATATTTCCAGCATTGCTTCTGGATGAACTCTAATAGGTTTTTAGTGGGTTCCTTAGGTTTTCTATATACAAAATCATGTGATCTGCAAATAGAGATGTTTTACTTCTTCCTTTCTAATAGGAGAGCCTTTTATTTTCATTTATTTGCTTAATTTTCCTAGTTAGAACCAGTAATATAATGTGGAATAGAAGTGGCCACAGCAACCATCCTTGTCTTCTTCCTAATCATAGGAGGAAAGCATTCAGTCTTTCACCATTAATATATGGTTAGTTGTAGGCTTTTTGTAGATGCCCTTTATCAAACTGGAGAAGTTTCCTTCTATTAAGTCAGGAAGATAAATTAAGTTTTGTCAAGTGCCTTTCCTGTTTATATTCAGAATATCATGTAGCTTTTTGTCTTTTGATTTTCATATGCTAAAACAACTTATATTCCTAGAATAGATCATGCTTGGTCATGATATATAATCCTTTAAATATAATGATGGATTCAACATACCAGTCGAATTTTGTGCCTATATTAATAAAATATTGATCTGTAGTCTTCTTATGATGTCTTTACTTAGTTTGATATCAGGTTAATTCTGCCTTTAGAGAATGCATTGGAAAATATTCCCTCCTCTTTTATTAACTGGAAGAATTTCTGAAGAATTGCTATCAATTCTTTAATATTTGGCAGCATTTACCATGAAGCCATCAAATTCATCAAAAACAAAAAAAGTACAAAAAGCTAGAACTGTCATGAGGAAACTTTAAAAAGTATAAGTGCAATATAGTATCCTAGATGGATCTTGGAACAGAAAAGTACATTAAGTAAAAACATGGGAAATCTAAATAGAGTTTTGATGTGCAATAGTTTTCAACAGTATTTTATTATAAGAAATATATAAATAAGTGAAAGTCAGTGGGGAGTACATGGAAACCTTGATACTATCTTCACAACTTTTCCATAAAACAAAGTTCTCAAGTAAAGTTTTTTTCTAATTTAATAAAATCAAACTGCACAGTGGAAATTTGCTAAGGGAATAGACTTTAGGTGCTTTTAGCACACACACACACACACACACACACACACACACACACACACAGAGGAAACTGTGAGATGACAGGCATAACTGGCTTGATTGTAGTAATCATTCATGTACATGTTAAAACATTATTCTGTATACTTTAAAAATATATAAAATTTAACAGAAGCCTATCTCAAATTCTATCAAGTTTAATACAAAGGGTTCATATTCTTTTCACATGTGACTGGGATAATTTTGGAAGTTTACATCTGGGAAGGGCTGGGATTTAGCTCAGTGGGTAGAGCGCTGTGCTGCAGTCTCTGAGGTCCCGAGTTCAATTCCCAGCACCGCAAAAATGGGAGAAGGACCTGGCAATCCACTCCCAAGGCAATCCCGAAACAGCCAGCCATTGAAAACCCTATGAGGGTCACTATGAGTCGGATACCGACTCGACGGCACCTAACAACAACAACAACAACATCTGGGAATGTGCATGTACTGGCTATTAGGCAGCCAAAACTTTGTTGTAATTCATACATGTTTTGAGTTTTAGCAGCTTAGCTATTCCCTTGTCCCAAAGCCCAACTGGGTGTGGTCCCTCTGCCATTGGGTATGTTCTTCAGTTTAAGCATTCCAAGCAAGTTATCAAGAGCTGATGGGTAAGATCAATGGAACAGCAGCCATGGTAATAGGAGCAGGGGTAGTGGGGACAGAAGTGCATCAGTAGTTGCAAAGATTTTACTGTCTAACTCCATGTCCACACTAGGTATTTTCCTTTACTAAGCCTAACTGACCAGCTCTATCTAAACATTATCACCCATTGAACACTCCTCTAATCAATTCCTTTATTATGTGAATTTCCATTTAACAATCACAAAAAAACCTTACTGTACAAGTACAGTACTTACTGTACAAGTGTAAAATAAATATAAATGACAGCTTTCACATGAAACACCATATATTCTCAAATCTAATCCATATCCTTTCTACAGTCTTATAGAGCTACAAAATCAGATTAGAGTTGCATGCTAATTGGATTCCCACAAGAGAATCTGTAGGTGCAAATCTAATCTGCCCATAATTCTAATCCATACCTGATTTTGTATGCCTCTAAAACTACTGAAAGGGTTTGGGTTAGATTTGAGAATATATAGTATATACAGGAGTGCAAAAAATGTATACACATTTTAAGAGGTGTTATCTAGAATTACTATTTAAAATTGAATTATGGTAGCAACATTCGTAGCTATCAATTCAAGAACTTTCACGTTTTCACTTAAAGGAAGCACTTGTATTTTCTTTGGCACAGTCAAACTACAGAGTCACTATTCTTGTGCTTTAGGATCATTTAGCATGACATTCACTCAAAAGATGGTATTAATTAAATGAACGGTAGTGTCACCATGCAGCAGGCAGAACAAAGAAAATGGTGGAGGCATGATGGTTGAAGAGCACAAGATACCACTTCAGTATTTGAAATTTTGAGCACATTGTGGAAGTACAACACGGGAGGCGTGAGTATGTAACAGAACCTCCAACACACCTAACAATTGCACTTATGTGTGATAAGTGTGAGACCCACAGTACTATAAGTGATGTGTACAAGGGAAGATCTGGGAGGCCTTGCACAACAATCAGTCCTGTTTCTTCTGCTATAGGTAATCATTTTGAGCACCTCTTGTAATTGCAAAAGTCAAACGTGACTTGTGTTCATATTTTGTCATTGGTACATATTATTACAATTTTAATAGTTTTACCTTTCTTTAAATATGTATGCATTTTTGGCACTCTTTATGTATACATGCATACCACGTGACTGTCAGCTGGTGCTGTGGGGGCTTTGATGTTGTCAAGATGCTGAAAGTTATGCCACTGGTACTTCAGATACCAAAGGAATCACCTGTGGTCAATTTCAGCTGAACTTCCAGAATAAGACAGACTGCGAAAGACCCAACAGCCCACTCCCCAAACAATTAGCCACTGAAAAACCTATGAATAGCAGAGAAGCACCTTCAAATATGGTGCTGGAAAGTGAGCCCCCCAGGGTAGACGGCATTCAGAACATGAATGGGAAAAAGTTGCCTCCTCAAAGTAGAGAAAAACTTAATAATGGGAATGCAGTAAAGCCTCAGGGACCTCCATTTGCTGATGTAGCAGGACTCAAAATGAGAAAAAACACAATGGCTACAATGGGCTCAAACATAAAAAATAAAGATTGTGTATGGCACAGTGTCAGGTAGTGTTTTGTTCTGCTGTACACAGGGTTGCTATGAGTTGGACCTGACTCAAAGGCACTTGACAACATATATAGATATATGGAAAAATAATGCATGACATACACAGCAAACACCAAGAAAAGATATTTAGCTGCACAATATAGGTTTCATAAATAAGAACCTTTTTTTTTTTTAATTCTAAAGATACATGCTTTGTGGCAAGCATGGTGGTGCATATCTGTAATCGCAGCACTTGGGAGCCTGAGGCAGGAAGAACAAGAATTCAGGGCCAGCATGGGCTACACAGATGCTGTTAAAAAAATAAAAATTTTTTAAAATGAAGAAAAAGTACTTGCCACATAGTAAATCTTTTTTCCTTCAGCCACAGTCTCAACTTGTCTGCCTGGATTATATGCCAACTCTCTATAGCCCATTCCAGACAAAAAGGCATTTGCAGAGATATAAGTTGTCAGTCCTGGTTGCCCCAGAGTATGTGGTTTTCTTCTAAAACTTCTATCTTCAGTTAACAGTCTAACACTTTCAATCTTGTTTCCTTTCTGAATTAAAGAGAGAAAAGAGCTAGATAATCTCAGTTGACATAACCTGTGCTGCTTGACAAATTGCCTCAGGAAAATTAATGATCTCTCCAGCCAAAAGCAAACTACTTGACTCTCATTCTTTTATAGTAATAAAATGGATGAATAATGGATGTTAGGTTTCAAGCATTACTTGACAAATTTATTTATTTGCATAATATACTTTAAAACACCTCCTCATAAGGTTAGATTTCTAATTTTATTAACCATATCAACATAGTTCAAGATTCAACTAAGTGTAACATTTAGATAGCTCATTCATTCATTCATACATATACACACACTTCTGTTAACACTAAGATATTAGCTATTATCTCATATATAAAACCAGCATTAAGTCCTCTAAAGCATAACAATGGCACTAATAACTTCCAGACTGAAAAAATGGGGAGGAACTGAAAGTGAAAATCCAGAGCCAGTACCTTTCATAGAATATTATTCTCATTAGTCTTGACTCAACATAACTCCAATTTGCAGAAACCAGTGTACCAGTGTTATGCTCTTACTTTTTTATTGATGATTTTTTGCATATGAGTTATTATAAAATATTAAGACTATTTTTTTATATAGGTTCTCACCATGTAGCCCAGGCTGGCCTGGTACTCATGATCATCCTGCTTCAGCCTCCCAAGTGCTCAGATGGGCATGTGCCACCATACCCACTGAGACTGACTTTAAAAATTAGAAAATAAGACATATATTTGAATTTTCCTTAAAGGAAACCAGGTGAGTTACTTGTACCAATAATAGTATTATTGAATAAATAGTAGTATTTATATTTGCTTAAAAGCTATCTTAAGCCGGGCGCCGTGGCGCACGCCTGTAATCCCAGCAGCTTGGGAGGCAGAGGCAGGAGGATCGTAAATTCGAGACCAGAGTCAGTGTGCGTAATTTAGTGAGACCCTATCTCAAAAAAGTAACAAAATGGGCTGGGGGTGCAGCTCAGTGGTCCAGCACTTGCAAAGCATGCAAGTGCGAGACCCTAGGTTCAACCCCCAGTACCACAAAAAAACAAAACAAAAGCCGTCTTGAGTTATACAATATAGTAGTCCTCCATTATTCACAGGGAATATAATCCAAGACCCTCAGTGCATACCTACAACCAGATAATACAAAACCCTCTATTCTTTTGCCATCAATTCAAGAACTTTCATGTTTTCACTTAAAGGAAGCACTTATATTTTCTTTGGCATAGTCAAATTATCAGTCTCACTATTCTTGTGCTATAGGATTATTATTAAATGACTATAGTTTTCCTTAATACTGTGATACTGTGACAACAGTGAGTTCCACTGATCTTTTTGATTCATTTATCCTAAACCTGATACTGGAGAAGGTGATTTCAAATTTTAGGTAGACAACACAGCAACAGGCACAACTTCACTTGTTTCGCTTTTGTTTTTGTCTATTTGTTTATGTTCCTAAATAGCCTGTTTTCTCAAGTCAAGGATCAACAAAGTGGTCAAAACAGTTCAAATTATAACCACTCAGCTCCAGCCAAATAACACAGAGAAAACAAACCAACAAAACCCACAACTCTAATCCTATCCTCATCAAAAAATACAAAGTGTGGAGTCTAAACTGTTACATGTGCTAGTTGTAATAAGTCATTCCTCATCCCTCCAAGGTGATATCAGAAAAGGGTGAATTGGTAGACAGGACTTTTAAGCCCTACTGAAACAGTGTTGGAGGGGAGAGATTGAATGCTTGAACTTCTACTTAAGACCCCAATATAGTGGAAGTGACATGGGGAACACTAACAAGGCAATGTGTGCCTCCAGCCAGCTAGTGCTCTATTCCAAATGGGGAGCCTGTCACCCAAACCTATTTAGCAGTAAGTAACCAGGCAGCCTTCCCAAAACTAAGGCGTCAATGGAGGTTGAGTGGGTAAATAAGATATCTTGTAGTAACACAGAAGCAACCTCCTTCCCTATCCTACCCCATTTGATGGAAAGGTTCAAATTATGGACTCTGAGTGATAATGATATGGCAATGTAGGTTCATCAGTTGTAACACATATACTACTTTGGTTTGGGATATTCATAGTGGAGGAAGCTGTACATGTATGGGGGTAAGGAGAATATAGGAACTATGGGTTTTGCTCAATTTTGCTGTGATCTGAAAGCTTTTCTAATATAGTCTATTAAAAAAGAACTTGTAACAGAGACTGGGTATATTCCACAAAATTGAAAATATTTCCCACCTGTTCCTCTATAGAAATAGGTTACCTAACCTGTCTTGTTATAAAGATCCTAATTTCTCTTAATAAAGCTGTTTCTACACTAACAGGTAATGATTGGGTATATAACAATAAAAGCTACTCAATAATCTCTATTAATGCAAGTAGTCTTAACTCACCAATTAAGAGAGAGACTGGCTAATTGGATGAAAAGACATGAACATTCAATATGTAATTCAAGAAACCCATATAACTCACAAAGACTGCAACAGACTGAGAATTAAGGGCCAGAAAACAATATAACAAGCAGGGCAGAAACAAAAAAAGCAGGTGTTGCAATTATAATATCAGATAGATTAACTTTCAATCCAAAACTAACTAGAAGAGATAAAGAAGGGCACTACATATTACTAAAAGGAACAACCAACCAGGAACCAATAATGCTTCTAAATATATAGGTTCCAAATGCTGGGGCCCCAAGCTTTATAAGATGAACTTTATGGGACATAAAGAACGTTATTGGACCAGACACAATAATTATGGGAGACTTCAATATCCCACTTTTGCCAGGAGACAAGCCATCAAAACAGAAAATCAACAGAGAAGCAACGAACGTAATCTCCACCCTAAATCAACTGGATCTCACAGATTATATATATACAGAATATTCCATCCACACAATGAGGAATGCACATTCTTCTCAGCTCAACATGGAAGGTTTTCCAAGATAGAACATATGCTAGTCCATAAGAATTCCCTCAATAAATACAAAAAAGGAGGAATTATCCCGTTCCTTATCAGACCACAATGGAATAAAACTGGAACTCAAAAGCAAGAATAATTCCAGAAATTTTACAAACTCATGGAGACTAAATAATACACTGCTGAATGACCAATCAGTTGTTGAAGAAACAAAAATGGAATTTAAAAAATTCCTGCAATCAAATGATGATGAAAACACACCTTACCAAAACATATGGGATACAGCAAAGGAAGTTTTAAGAGGGAAGTTTATAGCATTGAGTGCCTTTATCAATAAGGTAGAAAAGAGCCAAATAAATGACCTAATGACACACTTAAGATGCTAGAAAATCAACAAGAAGTCAATCCTAAAAGCAGCACCCTGAAAGAAATTACCAAGATAAAGGCAGAAGTATCTCAATACTTCTAATACAAATTAGAATCTAAAGAGGTAATTCAAAAAAATTCCTAAGACTAAGAGCTAGTCTTTGAAAAGATTAATAAAATAGACACTCCTCTGGCCAATCTCACCAAAAAGAAAAAGGAAAAAGCTAATAAAGATTAGAAATGAAAACAGGACCATAACCACTGACTACAATGAAATACAGAAAATTGTCAGGGATTATTTGGAAAGACTGTATTTCCAAAAATATGAAAATACAGAAGAAATGGATAAATTTATTAACACATATGACTTACCAAAACTAACCCAGAAGACATAAGTGATCTAAACAAGCCCATTACATATGCTGAAATAGAAAAGGTAATAAAGTCTCCCAACAAAGAAGAGCCCAGGTCCCGATGGGTTCACAGCAGAATTCTACCAAACGTTCAAAGATGATGTAATACCTGTCTCCTCAAATTATTCCAAAAAGTAGAAAAGGAGGGAACACTCTCAAACTCATTCTACGAAGGTACCGCCACCCTGATACCTAAACCAGGAAAAGATTCATCTAAGAGAAATATATACTCATCTCCCTTATGAACGTAGATGTAAAAATCTTTAATAGAATATTGGCAAACTGAATCCAGCAACATATTAAAAAGATTGTTCACCATGACCAGTGGGATTTATTCCACAGATGCAAGGCTGCTTCAACATATGGAAATCAACTAATGGAATCCAACATATCAAGACACTGACAAACAAAAACCACATGATCATCTCAATTGATGCTGAAAAGGCCTTCAACAAAGTGCAACACCTTTTCATGATAAAAACTCTGGAGAAGATAGGCATAACAGGTAAATGCCTTAACATTATAAAAGCCATCTATGACAGACCTACAGTCAACACTATATTAAATGGAGAAAAATTGAAGCCATTTCCTCTAAGATCTGGAACGAGACAAGGATGTCCACTCTCTCCTATACTATTTAACATAGATTGCCAGGGCAATCAGACTAGAGAAAGAAATCAAAGGGACACATTACAGATTAGCAATGAAGAGATCAAACTATCATTTGAGGATGATATGATACTTTACCTAAAAGACCCAAAAACCTCATCCAGAAAACTTTTAGATCTGATCAACTCCTTCATTAAAGTGGCAGGACATAAAATCAACACACAAAATCAATAGCTTTCCTTTACACCAACTGTAACCAGGAAGAGAAGGAAATTACAGAAACAATAGCTTTCATGACAGCCCACCAGAAAATTAAGCACCTGAGAATCAATCTAACCAAAGACCCTTCAGATCTCTACAAAAAAAAAGTTCAAAACGTTAAAGAAAGAAATCACAGAGGATACTACAAAATGGAAGGACCTTCTTTGCTCCTGGATAGAGAGAATCGATATAGTGAAAATGGCTATCCTACCAAAAGCAATTTATAGATTTAATGCAATCCCCATTAAAATTCCACTGACTGTACAGAAATAGAAAAAATGATCCAAAACTTCATATGGAATCACAAAAGACCACATATAGCCAAAACACTCTTAAACTGCAAAACTAATGCAGATGGAATCACAATCCCTGACTTTAAGCTATACTACAGGGCAGTGGTAGCAAAAACAGCTTAGCACTGGAACAAAAATAGGCCTGAAGATATGTGGAACAGAAAAGATGATCCAGAAATACCTCAACACACTAAAACCAGAAACTTTAAAATTAATAGAAGATAGAATAGGCAATACACTACAACATACAGGCATAGAAAGTATTTCCTTAATAGGACTCCAAATGCTCAAGGAATTGCAACAAGCATAGACAAATGGGATTGCATGAAATTAAAAAGCTTCTGTACAGGAAAGGAAACAATCAACAGAGTCAAAGAAATCCCCACTGCATGGGAAAAAATCTTCCCATCCTATACATCAGACAGAGGACTAATTTCCAGAATTTATAAAGAATTCAAGATAACAATACCCAAGAAAACAAATAACCCAACACACAAATGGGCAAAGGAACTGAACAGACAGTTCTAAAATGAAGAGGGCTGTAAAGCCATGAAAACCTCAGAAAATGCTCAAGATCCCTAGACATTAGGGAAATGCAAATCAAAACAATGCTGAGATTCCATCTTACACCAGTAAGAATGCCCAGGACCAATAAAACAAAGAACATCGAATGCTGGCAAGGTTGCAGAGAAAAGGGAACCCTCTTACACAGGTGGGGGTGTAAATTAGTCCAACCCCTTTGGAAATCAATACGGAAGTACCTTAGAAAACTAAAAATAGATCTACCATATGACCCAGCTATAACACTATTGGGAATATACCCAAAGGGAGATGAGTTGTCATACCACAGAGATACCTGCCATCTCCATGTTCAATGAAGCACTTTTCACAACAGCAAGGATGTGGAATCAACCAAAGTGCCCATCAACAGAAGAATGGATTAAAAAAAAAAAAAAAAAAAAAAAAAAAAAAAAAAAAAAAAAAAAAAAAAAAAAAAAAAAAAAAAAAAAAAAAAAAAAAAAAAAAAAAAAAAAAAAAAAAGTCATCTACAGCAAAATGGATGGAATTGCAGAAAATTATTTTAAGTGAATGAACACAAGCCCAAAAAGAGAAATACCACATGTTCTCACTCATATTTGGGAGCTGAATCAAAATTAAAAGAAGGAAAAAATCCTATACAGAAATCGGAACATAATTAAAAGCTAAAGTCAATTTAGCAGAGAAGGGACAATTTAGGGAGCTGAAAGGATGAGGGAGGGCTCTAGCAAAAGGAAGAAATGATGGGAGAAGAAAGAAGGGAAAGGAGGAACAAGAAAGAGTAAGGAGAGAAAAAGTGGCCTCAAAGTAAACAGCCCAATTTTAATAGTTTGGGAGATAATTATAATAATACCAAAGAATGGTAATAGTACAAATGGGCTAGAAAATTCACATAATATTACTGGCAATGTAAAAAGATCACTTACAGAAAATGTCTCGATTTTAAACATAATTGGGATCCAAGTATATATAGAAAAATATTCCCACAAAAAGACATGTAAGTGGAAAAGAGGCCTGGGGAGGGCGGGGGGAGGAAGTGCACAAGCGGGTAAGGGAAACTTATCTGTGCAATGTACAATGAAACGCATATATGGAAATGTCACGATGAAAGGCATGTCAAAATGAAAAACATTAAGTTGTAGATTAAAAATTTCCAATTAAAAAAAAGTCTTTAACCAGAGATGCAAATAATCTTTTATTTTTCCTTTTCCAGTTGCATTATTCTGAAAAATTTTAAATCTCAGTTTCATTCAAAGTCCACCTTAATAATAATAGTATTATGAATACTAGGTAAAGTCATCTGGCAAAAGACTCATTAGTTACCAGAAAGATATTTTAAGCATTTGTATTTAAGCTTACTAGTATACAATATTTCACATGTAATTCTGAGAAAACTTTTATGACTCAGAAATTATTGAATTGTTAAATTTGGCATTGGCATAACCATAAAACAACTATATACAGATTATATTACGCACACACACACACACACACACACACACACACACACACAATACTTGAGTCAAGTTAAAAGAATGATAGAAATTACTGAACTCAGTATCCAACTAATGCTTAGGGTTTCCTTTTAAGAAAGGATTGCAAATATTTACAATGTAGGAATAGCCCTTCTACAAGAACTATTGATTTCACTAGATTATCCATAGGGAAAATATCTATCTGAAATTTAATTTTGTAGTAAGAAAATTCATCTCAAAATATGTGGATAATCAAATCAGGGCATAAATACATGAATAGAAGTCGCACCAATGTTATATTTATCTCTATGAAACTCATTAGACAATTGATCATAATGTATGGAAAAAATCCTCCATTTTTATGGAAGGGTAAATTACCCCTCAAAAAAGCAAAGCATTGAGGAAAAAAGGAAAAAAGAAATCTTACTATCTCTTTCCTCCTAACCTACATCTACCCCTCAAAAAAAAAAAAAAAAAAAAAAAAAAACACTGTTCTGAATGTGATTGTTAAATAACAGACCCAGAAAAGGGTTGCCCTAAGGCTAATTTACCATGAAATATCAACTTTAAAACTGATGATTATAATATTTACTTACATCCCACCAAAAAAATTAGATTTGTTCACTAGATTAAAGCATTTCATTTTAATACTAAAAGGGGGAAGGAGGCCATATGCAGAAAACAAAAGGTATTACCACCAGCAGAAACTTGGAACAGAAACATAAATTAACATGCTAATAATAGATGTTCTATGAAGACAAAAACACATGAGATAAGAATGTCATTTGAATTTGGAGACAAGGATTGTTGTAGGTATGAGCCAGGGAATGCCAAAGACTGCCAGCAAGCCCCCCTGAAATTAGAAAGCACAAGGATCCACTTCTACAGGTTTCCAAGACATCACTCCTCTGACAGCTAGCTTTCAGTTGTCTATCTTAAAGAAATGTCTGCAGCCATACTACCCTGGCATCTAATCCTGTCTGATCTTGGAAGCTAAGGAGGGTCAGGCCTGGTTAGTCCTTGAATGGGATACTGCCTAGGAATACAGGGTGCTGTAGGCTAAGGAGAAGGACTCAGCTGCCAACTCCTGAAACAATCAGCCACTGAAAACCCTATGAATAGCAGAGAAGCACTGACATGGTGGCAGGCATTGCAGTGTTGGGTAGTATTGTTCTGTTGTACATAGGGTTGGACCTGATTCAATAGCACCTAACAACCCTAAAGAACTGAAATGAAAAACTTCCATTGCTTTAAGTCATTCTATGTGATATTCTGTTACAGCAGCCCTAGGAAACTAATATAGATGTTCATTTGTTACAGTTCTCTATTAGATTATTTAATGATCAAATGACTTAAAACTAATATTTGGAACAAAATATGTGGTTACTTTTGGAACAGATTATGTTATTGCTGTTAGATGTCATCAAATCAGTGTCTGACTCATAGTGACCCTAAATACAACAGGTGAAATACTATTGCTAGTGCTTCTCTGCTATTCATAGGGTTTGCAGTGACTAACTCGTTTTTTGGGAGTGGGTTGCTGAGTCCTTCTTCCAAGCCTACAGTACCTGGTATTCCCAAGCAGTCTCCCATCCAAGTACTAACCAGACCCAAGTCTGCTTAGCTTCCGAGATCTGACAGGATCTGATGCCACAGTGCTACAGCTGCAGGCTGAAGAGATTATAGATGTAGTCCATAGTCATTGTGGGAGCAATAATTTTCATATTTTTCTTCTTATTATAAAAACGATACCAAGAATACAGACACAACTACAGGCCACATGCATTCATGGAAAAATCAGAATATACATGTGGCAGTATATGTTTACTATACGTAAATACAAGTATAAACAAATATGTAATACAAGTATAAACAAAAATGAATAAAATTTTTATTTTAAAATATAATTACAAAAATGACCCAACTATACAAACTATATACATGTACACATATATACATATACATACATGTGTACACACACACATACACTTAAATTTTCTTCATTTTTCATCTCTTTATTTGAGTAAAAAGAAGAACACTTTCCTCATTCAGGAGGTTTTTGATGTTGTAGTAATTACCTAAAAGTGGTAAGAAGATAAAATTATTTCCATAGAAATCACTTCCTTTTGAATATTCAGTCACCATCTGACAATTATAGTATATAACACAAAATAAAAACAATTCTCCTAACTTAAAAGTAATTCTTATTTCCATGAACTGAAACATCAAGAGTTAACTACTACCTACTGATCCAGAGAAGAAGTGAAAGAATATAAATCTGATAACATTCAGTAAAAAATGTAGAAATAAGTTAGATAGGGGTACAGGACTACTACTACGACTTTATATATTAGAAACTGAAACATATTAAAATTAACCGTTAATAAAATATACATGACAGTGCTAGCACATAAGAATTCTATAATACATCTATTATTATTGTTTCTTTCCATTAGGATGTAAGCTTTGTATAAAGATTTTTCTGTTTTGTTTACGTATCCCAAACTCTTAATACGATACTGCACCATAATAAACTTACTCATATTTGTTGAATGCATGCATGAATGAATGAACCAATAAACAAATGGATTAAAACGACTATTTCCACTCATCTGTGTTCTTCAGTAGTATACTGATCTGTATGTTTAAAATAAACAATTTAAAACTGGCTACATAATGTCTTAAGAGATAACACAAAGGAAATAATGTGCTTTATAATGTGCTTTTTTTTTTGGTGGTACTAGGGGTTGGACCCGGGGCCTCTCGCTTGCATGCTCTACAAGTGCTGGACCACTGAGCTGCACCCCCAGCCCATTTTTGGCTTTTTGAGACAGGGTCTCACTAAGTTACACAGAATGCCTCTGGTCTCAAACTTGCGATCTTCCCGCCTCTGCCTCCTGAGCCGCTGGGATTACAGGTGTGCACCACCAAGCCCAGCTACAAAGGAAATAATTTCCTTTCTACCTCAGAATGCAACTTATTTTATAGTTAATGTTTTTATATTCAATAAACAATTCTTATTTAATTTCATGTATTAAAACATGAATATACATATCTAATGATAAAATGAAAGGGAAATATGTAACAAACTACTTTGGCATTAGTTATATGGTACTTCATTTTGACTGCTATGGCTTCCATTTCCATGGTGCACATGAGCAACTATGTATCAGTAGATGTAACTACGGAATAAAATGTCTTTATTCTTACCTGAAGGAACATAGAATGAATCTCCGGTAGTTACTATATAAGGTGTTTCATGTAAAGTACACAAAAGGTCACCAAAATTGACATAAAAAATCTGTAAAATCGAAAATAAAATCCCATTTCAAATTGAACCACAACTAGACTATAAAAACTCTTAAAGAAAATACAGTAGATAGAATGATGACTCCCAAGGATGTCCATACTCTAATCTCTAGAACCTTTAAATACATTACATTACATGGCAAACTGGACCTTAATACAGGGAAAGTATCTTTACAAGTTCAATTGAGTCCAGTCAAATCACATAAGCCCTTAAAAATAAAGAACTTTCTTCTAGAAACAGCAGAAATGAAGGAGAAAGAAAAATCTGAAGCATAAAATGGCCTCGCATTCTTGCTGATAGTAAAGATACTGGGGCCAGGAGATGCTGGTCAGCTGCCAGTGATCAAATGAGAACCTCAATCCTACAACTACATGGAATTGAATTCTACCAATATGAATAAAACCAGAAGAAAATTTAAGCAGATTCATCCTCAGAAAAGGATAGTGACCTGCCACCATCTTGAGTCCAACCTTGTGATAACAGTAAGGACAGTACCAGGTCAACGCAGTTAAACTTTTAAAACATAAAATTGAGATAATTCAAGGACATTGTTTTAAGCCACTAAATTTGTGGTAATTTGTTAGGAAAAATACAGGAAATGGATACAGAAAGAAATTTATTTTGGTCTACTACTTTTACTGTCTTAAGAAAATTCAGAACCACTTAATTTTACCACTTTACTATAAAATTTCTAGTTTTATATATTTCTCTCTTTAAAGATTACACGCTTTGGGTAACAAACAATTCAATCTAACCAGGACTTCAAACCTGTGAAAAATTGAGGTCAGATTCGGGTGCGGGTTCAAAATGTTTAAATTTAGAGGGTTTGGGTTCAGTTTGAGTTTAAATACTATGTGTAGATAGCAGGGCTTCAAACCAAATCCAAACCCAAATCCTAAACCCAGTCCAGTTCAAGTATTTAAAAAATGTTTTCCAAACCTTAACCTAGTAAAAATTGGGTTTGGGCTCAGCTTTAAATTCTTTCTTCTTTATACTTAGCTATTTAAAAGTTGGGAAACAAATTGAAAATGATTTTACTCATTATATATGAGATTAAAATTTTAATCCAGAACTCGAATGCTCTAAATTTTAACATAGTGAACCTGCATGTAACCTGAAGCCAATTTTTCATGGGTTTGAAGCCCTGAATGAGACTTATGAAACAAAGAGAAAAGCCAAATCCCCCTTAAAAAAAAAAAAAAAAAAACTTACATATTTAAATAAGCATCAAGATTAAGAAAATAGGCCAGGAGCAGTGGTGCATGCCTATAATCCCAGCAGCTTGGGAGGCGGAGGGAGAAGGAATGCAAGCTCAAGACCAGAGGCAGTCTGTGTAATTTAGCAAGACCCTGTCTCAAAAAATAAAAAAATGGGCTGAGGGTGCAGCTCAGTGGTCCAGCACTTGCAGAGCATGCAAGTGCAAGGCCATGGGTTCAACCCCCAGTACTGGAAAAAAAAAAAAAAAAAAAAGATTAAGAAAATAAAAAAGGACAGTTCTAACTTTCAGTCATGTTGGCTTCAAATTCAAACATGGCAAACTTCACAATATATTCTTAGGCAGCACACTGAGAGTGATGTGTTTCAGGAACAATGAAAGTATAAGGCCCCTAAGCTTTGAGATTTGGCCACTGTTAATAGACTGTTCATGTACCACCAAGATTCATATTCTCAAATCTTAACCCCCAATGTGATGGTATTAGGAGGATGGGCCTTAGGGAGGTAATTAGGCCATGAGTGTGGAGGCCTCGCAAATAGAATTAGTGCCCTTATAAGTGACACTACTGTTTTCTTTCTCTCTGCTCTCCTCCACGTTAAGAATGCAAGAAGACAAATTTCTGAAAACCAGAAAGGGAACTTCACCAAACACTGGATACGCTGGCCAGTTCCTTGATCTTAGAATTCCCAGCCTCCAAAAAGTTGTGAGAAATAAATACTTGTTCTTTCAGCCACTAAGCCTATGGTGTTCTTGTTATAGCAACCCAAACTAAGACATCTATCAAGAATATTTTGCCTCAGATAATTATCTCTCTTCCTTCTTGGTCGCTTTTTTTTTAACTACTCTGTAAAAGGAGCCTCAAATCTAGAATAGTAATAGCCTTACATACAGAATTTAAACATTATTCTGAGCACTTTATTTTAATTCACTTAATGTATTTGACTACTACTGAGATAGGTACTATTCTACTAGCTTTTACAAATAAAGAAATTGGGGCACAACCAGGTTAAGCACATTTCAAAGGTCAAAATGTAAATGACAGCTGAGATTTGAATTCAGGTACTAATTCCAGAATTCATGCTCTTAACCAGTATAAAATGCTGCCTCCCAAATAGAAAGGCTCCTCAAATGTTCTAAAGGTATTTTTATAACATAATAAAATAAAAATTTCTTGTCTCATGTAAAAAAAAAAAAATGATTACCTGTAGGCTTATGTCCTCAAAGCAGGATAAAAGTGTGAGGAGAGAGGGAGGAAGGGAAGGGAGACAGAGAAACTGACTCACCTTGAATCTCATAACTTCAGTCAGTAATAGTGTATTACTTAGTACTTACTGAAGCATCCATCCCTTACTTAAGTCTATTGGTAACTAGTTAAATGATTTTTGAAGTCTTTTAACTGTTTTTCAACTGTATGATCATAAAAATATGGAGACAATCTCTATAACCTCCTCCAAGTCTAAAATTCTAATGATTTATTTGGAAACCCATATTCTAAGATTCTTTTATATAAAAATTATACCTTAAACTTCTAAACCTCAAGGCAACAGTATTATGCATATAACAGGTATTTTTCAGTAAGCAATGGCTGGCTGACTCCAAATTTAACAAATGAAAAAATGTCTCTGTGCAAGTAGAACAATAAGATTTCATTAACAAGGAAATAGCATTTTAATGCCTCATCAAACCTAATAAATCAGAGGGGTACCTACAACAAAACAGAAATAAATGGAGAAATATACTCACCAATATATCTTGCCCAACGTGCTGTTTTCCCTTTTCTTCCCAGGGTCCTAATATCAATTTCCCAGTAGAAAAAGTGGGTGTATCCAATGTTTTATATACCTTCAACTCACCGTGCTCCACAAAATATTGGTATGTATCTCGTGGCTTTACAATATCTAGGAGGAAAACAGTAATACAAACATAAAGTAATAATAATGATAGTGCTTAGTGATATATTATGTAAATATTTATATAATAAAGAGTTACTTGTAGATATAAAACCTGCCTTAGGAGATACACATGATTTATACTATTGATTCTAGAGCCATAATTCCAAAGATCAAATTTTGCCTATGTCTTACAAACTGCATGACCTTATGCAAGTCACTGAAGCGCATGAGCATGTGCTCTCACACACCCAAGTGCGTGTGCGCATATGCATGCAAAGTTTCTCACTCTGACTAAACTTCCTTTTCTGTAAGAATGAATAATAATAATTAATCTATGGTAAAGACCCGTTTTGACTATCAAAGAGTTAATGTGTGTAACTATTTAAATCAATGTATGGCTCAAAGTAAGCACTACTGTTGTTGTTGTTAGGTGCCATGAGTTGGTATCAGACTCATAGCGACCCAACATACAACAGGCGAAACAGTATTGTTACTGCTTCTCTGCTATACATAGGATTTGCAATGGCAGATTGTGTTCTGGAAGTGGGTTGCCAGGTCCTTCTTCCAAAAGCACTACTGTTGGTCATATAATGATAATGATATTATCATTATATGATAATGGTGGTATTATTTGTATTGTGGCTAAGAGAAAATAAAATTAGCTGAAACACAAGAATTAGCTTCACATCCATATAAAGTTTAACATAACCTAAAATATAAATATATCATCACCATTACAACAGATTATTTTTTGCTCACTTGACTGATGATTACATGACAAGATTGTTACTGTATCAGGTAAAGGCTGCAAGAAACCATAGTCCTAACTCTTGCTAACAAATTACCATCTCGTTTTCAAAAAATTCCCTTTCAGAATTAAAATTCATACTTTTAGAATCATCTGCTTTTGGCTTTATTTCCCTGGATATTTGAGAATGGTAGTGAAACAAGAGACGACATGATATATAAAAATGCACAGTTTTATGAAACAAGACAAAAAGTGAACCAAGAACACTCACATCTTTTCTAACCTGGTAATACTCCAGCAATGTTTTTTATACTAAACAAAATTGTACTTCTATCTGTTACAAGTAAATAAATCTCAATAGAGAAATAACTTTGCTAAATCTCAATAGAGAAATAATTTTGCTAAGATGTTACCATAAGATGTCAAGTGAAACCTACTTCATAGTTAAAATTTTAAGTGGGAATACCACTGCTGCTTTCCTGGTTTGACCTATTTGTCCTCTGACTTAAGACAAACAGTCCTCAGCACTGACTGGTATAATCCTAATAGTTATTAAGATATTTAAATATTTCCTGTATACAAATATCACTTACTCAGTATATAGCTTAATATTCCCTAAACCCTCACCCTACTATGATATATATTCTAGAACTTCTATAGCCTCCCAGAAACCAAATGTGTAGTCCTAGGCAATACAGTTTCTAGGACTTTGCACCAAGCTTAAAATTAAGGCTGGCATTTGTACAGTTGATTGATGCCCTTGATTATCTTTCTCATAAAGGTTTCACATCTCACATACTATGAATGGTTCAGAAGACAGCCTGTGCCCTGCCTACAATCCCTACCTGGCCCCACAGTAAAATCTGGGATCTACCCAGCTAACATTCCGTAGTTCCCATAAACAGCCCCTACCTAATGTGTCCTCCTGGTTAAAGGTCTGGACCCTGTTGGGGGAAGAAACACTCCTACATGGTTATGGCAGCATTTATATTCTAGAGGACAAATGCATACTGTATCTCCCTAGAGGTTGTCTAACATCAGTCCTCCCTAGAGTTTTTCTCACACAGGTTGAATATTGGAGTTAGAGTTTAGTGCTAAGAGAGCTGGAGAGAGAAAGAGTAGGCAGGCCAATCATCAAGCCAACAGTTTGTTCTTGTTAAATTAAGTAATTTCGGTATCATTCCTGATCTTACCCATGAGGATAATCTCTCTTGTTTCTGGGTCCTTTACTAGTGTTGGCTGCAAAGGATCTCCTAGAGGTATATCCAGATTTACCACTAACCTATTCTCTGCAAAAGAAATACCATTGAAATAAAAGATACTTAAAATTTTTCTCAATTATAAAAAAATTTAGTACAAAGAGATATAGACAAGATATAAAACTTCCAGAGACATAACTGTCTCTTATTTATAAATGACAACTGTAATAAATAAAAATTCAAACCTAAAAACCCACGATGATTTAATATAGAAATAAATATCTTAAACATTCTATTTGCTGCAAGCCTATTAAAACATGTCAACTCTTAAACTCTTGCATCATCAAAAAGCTATATGATGTTTTGCATGTCCACTAAGATAGCTGGAATTACACAATATACCAGTACACTTTACAAAGACTTCATTAAATGTATTATAGCCGGGCACAGTGCAACACGCCTGTAACCACAATGACATGAGAGGCGGAGGTAAGATCACAGATTTGACACCAGAGGCAGCCAGCGTAACTTTAATGAGACCCTGCCTCGAAATAGTAAGTAAGGTAGTCTAGGGTATAGCTCAGTATTAGAGCACTTGCAAAAGCATGAGTGAGGCCCTGGGTTCAACCCTCTAGTGCCATAAAAAGAAAAAAGAAAAAAAAAAATTCATTTGACTGCGTAATTTACTCATGAGGAAATGCTTTATACCAGATGTCCCAATCTCTTTGTTACCAGAGACCAGTTTCATGGAAGGTAATTTTTCCATGGACTGCCAGGGGGTCGGATGGTTGTGGCTCGGAACGATTCAGGAGCAGTAAAGTTACTGTGTGATACAAATGAAGCTTCGTTTGCTGGTCCACCAATCACCTCCTATACTATAGTGGCTTGCTTTCTAACAGGCCACAGGCAGGTCCCAGTCTGTGGCCTCCTAGGGGTTGGATACTTCTGTTTTATACTATGCTACCAAGAATATTTTTCTAAGAGTGAAATTAGCTTACTTTCAAAATTTGGGAAAAAAATGGACATTAAAAAGTGATTTTTACCTATACAGTATTATGCCTGAAGTTTTTAGAGGTAATTTCAAATTTTCCCAACTGCTTCTTCTCAAAGTACTGTGTTATTTAAAATAAAATCTAAAAGCTACTTTTAGGAGTAAGTTCATACTTCTTTTATCGTTATCAAGACAGATCCTTTTCGTATCAGTTATTGTGTTGATTTTCCCCATGTTTCCTTTTGCCTTCCTTTTAGGGGGTACTGTGTCTGGAGATAGTATTCCACCAATCACAAATCCTCCTGAAATATAACAATAAAAAGGTAAACTTCTTATAGGTGAGGAAGTGAAAGCTTGAAACAAGACTCTACATTTCTTTTCAAAAAAGCAAAGTATCACTGCTACTAGTACATTTCTTTTCAAAGAAGAAAAGTATCACTGCTACTAGAGTCTACAGCTAGTAGATCAAATAACACGAACACTAACCAATTTCACTATGTCTGTCTCTACCACTCTACATCTAGAAGCAATAATGAAACATGACTGAATGATTTGTATCTTGCTTGAAATCAAATCAGCACTGGAGGATTTTTTTTAAACAGTAAAACCTAGTAATGAACTTTAAGTAATAAGCCACATGTGAGGGTGACCTTTAACTTAGCTATATCCATCAAAAGAAGAAAATAACACAATTATTCCTTGCCCACCTCTTATCATTTTATAGAAAAATGGTTGATGAGAATAATAATTGTTTAATCTATTTCATTCTATGCAATTAATTGTTAGATAATATTAAAATAATACTGTACAAAGCCAATCTAATAGCTACCGAAGAGAAAAAATGTCAGCATCTCTAAAGTAATCAGACAAATCTCCATTTAAATCCAATTCTTATATTTTGGGAGGGTGATGATTAAATTAGGTAATGTATGTAAATATGTAGGACATGTTAGGTGCCGTGGCACAAGCCTGTACTCCCAGCAACTCGGAAGGCAGAGACAGGTCGATCACAAGTTCGAGATCAGAGGCAGTCCATGTAATTTAGCAAAACCCTGTCTCAAAAAGTAAAAAAATGGGCTAGGGGTACAGCTCAGTGGTAATGCACTTGCAAAGTGTGCAAGCGCGAGGTCCTGGGTTCAACCCCCAGTATTACAAAAGAAAAGAAAAAAGTAGGACAGTGGTTGACAAATGATAAACATAAATAAGTTATAGCAATCCTTATCAGACACTACAGTGTAAATTAGGTTTTACCTGATGGTCTTTCTTGATAATCTATTCGTTCTCCTCGCCAGTATTCCAAAGGTTTCAAACGTATTCTCTTGGTTCTGCGAACATTTGGTGTGTTGGAAGGCAATACTATAAAAGATATTAGACAAAAATGTACATATGTTTAGTTGAATAATACTTAGCAGTAGAAAGATTCACAATACCTTTTAGAATATGAAAGTTTCTAGACAAAAGATGTAGACAGACAAAATTTTAATACATAAGTACTAATAATTAAAGAAAAACTAATGAAAAATTAGGCCTCTAGATTGGCCAAGACATGAAAATTTGATAATACCACGGGGTTGGAGTTTAGCACAGTTAGTAGACTGCTTGGTCTGCATGCTCTGAGGCTGTGGGTTCAATCCCCCAAATGGGAGAAGGATCTGTCAGCCCACTCCCAAAGCAATCTGGAAACAATCAGCCATGGAAAACCCTATGACTGGCAGAGAAGCACAGATATAACGCCAAGCATGGCACAGTATTGGGGAGTATTTCATTCTGTTGTACACAGGGTCACTATGAATCAGACTCTACTCAACAGCACCTAACAATAGCAGCAACAACAATAAACCAGGGTTGACAATGTTAAATGTACTTTCATCTTATCTAAACAAAGCTGTTGTTTCAAGAGTGGGCTACTGGGGCTTCTCCCAAGCCTACCCCACCTGGAATTCCCAGGTGGTCTCCCATCCAAGGACTAACCAGGCCCGACATTGCTTAGCTTCCAACATCAGATGAGATCGGACAGCACAGTGGTAGTATAGACTAAACAATGCTAAGTTCCACATATTAACAGTTTGTTGTTATATTATCAAAGTCCAGTGTTCTTGTTTATTTTTTGTTTGCTAAAGCTATCCAATTCTAAAAGTGGTTTATTAAAATCTCCATTATAATATTTAAATGAAAATCCTCTTGCTTTTTCTGTCCACTTTTTCTGTATGTGTTAGTTGCTAGGTTGTTTGGTACAAAAAAGTTTATAATTTTCCTACCTTGTTCTTCCGCTGCTCATTTTATCATTATATGTCCTTATGTTCATCAGTTTTAACCTTAAATTCTACTTTGCCTAATATAAAACTGCACTAATGTTTTCTTTTGTTTTTCCATTAACCTACTTAATTATTTGACAATCTTTTATTCCATAAACACGCATGTTCTGTTTTCGTATTTGTTTTTACAGTGATGAGGACTGACTTCTCACATGCTAGGGAAATGTTCAAAGAATCATCTCTAACTTTAATCCAGTCACATTTATTTGGCATAGGAATATGCTTCATTTTATTCTTTCCACCTCACTTTATACTTAATAGTTATTTTACATCCTTTTTATTGGTTTGATTGAATGGTGACTTCTTTTCTCACTTCTACCCCTCAGTCATTTCAAAAATTTGCTGTGCTTTTTTACTATAATACTGGTTATCTTCCCATTCCTAACACTCAAAAATCAAACTCTCATTCCTCCATGATTATATCAAAATGATATCCCTTGGGCTGGAGTGTACCTCAATGGTAGAGTGTTTAACAGTCATGCCCAAGGACCTGGGTTCCATCCTCAGCACCACAATACACACACACGCACGCACGCATGCACGCACGCACGCACGCACACACACACACACACACACACACACACACACGATATCCCCCCTTATCAAGAAACTAGATCCTCTCTCTTGTTCCATTTAGAAAAAATGGAACTTGCAGACTACTTTTATTATCCCTCTTCTGTCCTGCCTTTCCTCTCCACTACATCAAGTTTTATTGTAAGTAGTCTAAATTCCAAGGTATTACTACAAAATTCCTTACTTAAGCATTTATAAATTTCCAATCACTTTATTATGCAGTAAACACATCCTAAGGTAACAAAGAATCACAGCTTTGTATAATCCCCTCTCTAAGGTGCAGCCAGGACTTATGACATTCTTCTAATCAATAGTCTATGTTAAGTGAAATAAACCAAACACAGAAAGATAAATGTTGCATCTCATATGTAGAATTTACATTTCAAAAAAGAGACATGAAAGTAGAAGGGAGACTATGTGGGAAGAAGAAGGAAACCAGCAGGAGGGGAAACAAGAAGAGGTTAACAGGGGTGAATAGAATCAAGCTACATGATATATATGTATGAAAATGTCATAATGGAACTTTGTACAATTAATATATGCTAATAATAAAAGCTTTTTCAAAAAATTTTAAATAGATTATGTCAACTGTGATGGAGTCTCATTCTTGTGATTTTATAAACAGACTGCTTTTTATATAACACAGAAAGTCACTCCAGCATCATACAAAGGTATGATTCCAATGAATCCTGACTGGCAAATATCTTTTAAGGAACCATAGATTTTAACCCTCACATGGACCTTTTCATGGATCCCACAACTCCAAACTTTGCTGGCTTCCCATTCTATCTACTGTTCTAGTTAGGAGTGAACTGGATAGAAGTAGAAACTGTCAGGGACATCATCTTTACAAGTTGCATTTTATTTTGTTTTTTTTTTTTTTTTTTTTTTGAGAAGAGAGAAAATTTTCTAATGCAGGTTTTTCAAATAGGTAGGATCAAAGATCCTTACCTACTATGGAGCAAAGAGTGAGAGAACTACAGGATTTATAAATGGATAACAGACTAACTCAGTGGCTTGTGATTATTTACTAAAAAATCTACGAGAACTAAAGTAATTTTGTTGTTGTTGTTGTTGGGTGCCGCTGAGTCGGTATCCGACTCATAGCGACCCTCATAGGGTTTTCAATGGCTGACTGTTTCGGGATTGCCTTGGGAGTGGATTGCCAAGCCCTTCTCCCATTTTTGCGGCGCTGGGAATTGAACTCAGGACCTCAGAGACTGCAGCGCAGCGCTCTACCAACTGAGCCAGATCCCAGCCCGTAGCCCTGTGGCATCCGATCCCGTCAGATCTCAGAAGCTAAGCAGGGTCGGGCCTGGTTAGTACCTGGATGGGAGACCGCCTGGGAACACCAGAAGCTGTAGGCTTGGGAGAAGGACCTGGCAACCCCCTCCCAAAAATCAATCTGCCATTGAAAACCCTATGAACAGCAGGGAAGAACTGACAATAGTGTTTCCCCTGTTGTACAGAGGGTCGCTATGAGTCGGATACCGACTCGATGGCACCTAACAAAAACAACAACAACAAAGTAATTTTATCTACCAATTAATCTAAATAATAGTATTTTGCCTGTTTGAGAAAAATTAACTTATATTTGGAAATATATGTAATAATAGCATTTCCTCAATGGAAATATTACAAGAGAAAATTATCTTACCTATTTTGTGATGTATTTTCTTATCGGGTGTCATGTTACATCTTCTTCCTCTTAAATCATCTACAATATGCAAAAAGATAGTACTATGAGCAAAGGCTGCTAATTCCTCACTGACATAACATGCATTACTTGGCCACCTTCAGTGTAAGTATTTTAGATAAAATTTTACCTAAAAATACAGTGTGTTACTTTTCATTATAAAGGAATAAAAACTATGGAAAAATATTTTCTATAATCAATATATTTAAAGAGCATAACAGTTAAAAACAACAAACAACAAACAGATTTTCTGCTACTCATGAACAAGGGAAATAAGCCACTGGTAGATAAAAATGCAGAGCATGATAATGAATGAATAATATACTAATAATGCAGAGATCCCACCCGCCCAGTATGTGATGGGAGAGTATTGTAGTGCAACTCCCACACAGGACAGGGGTCCTCAGATCTACCACCAGTGGTATATCATTTAGCCAACTGCAGTGTGGGATGCGAGAGTAAGGTGGGGCTCAGAACACTTGAGTGGGCCTGGCATTGAGATCTGTGATGTTGTTTTCCTTCCAGTTTCCCCGCCCCTTCAGTGCTTGTTAGCTTTGTTTCATCATATTTGTCTGTGTGTGTTTTGATGCTGTTCTTTTCTGTACTGTTTGGTTTCTCTACTTTTTTTCTTTTTCCTGCTTCTTTCCCCATCTCCTCTCCCTCCTCCTTCTAAGTAGAGAAACAGAAACTGTTGCCACCCAGGGCCCCAGTCCCATTGGAATAGAGAACTGGAGAGTGGGAGACTGAGGAGTGGAGAGTCCAGGGCATGGAGAAGAGTGACACAAGTTGATGGTTCCCTGAACCTAGGAGAACCAGTCCAGAACAAGGCTCATCTTGGGTCAGGTAGGGCTGGTGATTCAGAGTAAGAGCCTTACAGACTTGACAACCTGGGACTCACAGTGTAAACTGTAGACCAATTGGGGGCTGGGAACGCAGGAGACAGAGAGAAACTGTAGGGAACAGTGCTGAATACAAAGTCTGCAGTAGATTCCAGACATCGGGAACTGAGGCCACAAACTATGGGGCAGGGGAATGAAAGAAAAGTGCCAGAGATTCATTATCACCCAAACTCAAAGGAATGCCAGAGGGAGAAGCTCTTCACACTTGGAGGAGGCATATCCTACCTCCCAGATGAAGCAATGGGCAAGCCTCAGCAAAAAAACAGATGAAACATGAAAGGACATGATGGATGGAAAGATCTGGCCCATGCAGCAATATCTTCCCGCTGTTGGCTAGGGCTATGCTCTCCAAACATCACCACAACAGCACAGAAAAGAACATCATCAAGACACAGACAAAAATGACTTAACAGATCTAAGGAGCAATGAAGAAAAAAAGAGGGAAAACAACAACCTCAAAACTACAGAAAAGAACACGAAGACACAGACAAAAATGATGTAACAAACCTAACAGTGAAAAAAAAAACAAGGAAAACATCATCACAACAAGACACACACACACACACACACAGAGGAACACTGAAAAAGAAGAGAATGAGGAACTAGGGTATACTAGAGAGCTCATGTTTAACAGCCTTCCCTACTACCAGCAGCAGTCATCAACCCTCTGAGAGGGCCCCACCTCGCTTCCCTTAGGCAAGTCTTTGCCCAGTGTTTTACAGTCTCTTCTTTCTGCCTGCTGCTATCAGTGGAAGCCATACAGGGACGTTCAACTTCGTCCGTACTGTTGCCTCCGTCTATAGATCCATTTTCATTCTTCTCTTGTATAAATTTTCCATGCAGTGATGTTGTTGTTGTTAGGTGCCATCGAGTCAGTATCCGACTCATAGCGACCCTCATAGGGTTTTCAATGGCTGTTTTCGGGATTGCCTTGGGAGTGGATTGCCACGTCCTTCTCCCATGTTTGCGGTGCTGGGATTAGCTCAGTTGGTAGAGCACTGTGCTGCAGTCTCCATGCAGTGAAGATAGCTTTATTTTGAAATTTCTCGGTTCTATGCAGGGAAAGGGATTTTTCCCTATCCGCTCTCTCGCTGAAAGCCTGGGAGCCTGGGGGGAGGGATTTCTGCGCTGCATCTCTGTCTCTGGGGATAGAATGGATTTCAGGGTGCTCTCAGAGATCTGCCCTGTGGGGTGTACTGCCTGTGCTGTGTTAGCAGAGAGGCAGTGTGATCTCTGCTGTCCTTTCCAGAGTTGTGCCTCCCCAGCAAAGTTCTTGCAACAAGATCTCAGTTCACTTATAAGAGCAGCCACAGTGATTCTGCTAATATAGGTTAGGTCATGTCTTTCCTGTGTTCAAAACCCTCCAAGAGTTCCCCATGTTTCTTAGAAAAAGCCAAAAGGCTTTACAATAGCCTTTAATATCCTGTGTCATCTTTGATTTTGTTACTTCTATGATATCATCATCCCCTGTTCTATGTCTCTGGCCTCCTTGATGCTCCTTGATAAGGACACACTTGTTATCACATCAGAAGTTTTGGCCTTGATCTTCCTTCTGGGACACTACTCGGTGCATGGTTTGCTGTCTCATCTCATTTCTATCTCAAATGATCAGTTCTTCAGTGAGACCCTCTCTGCTCATCAACCAAAAAATGTAAACTCCATTCCCTACTCTAAATCTTCTGCTTTATTTCTCTATTCTCAACATGCAACAAACCATAAATTTTGCTCTCTCTATACTGTTTGTTACCATGTACTCTTCAGAAAGTTAACTGTAGGAAGGGCACCATTTTTTGAAAGTTTTGTCCACCACTACATTCCTAGTCCCTGAAAGAATTCATAGCAAGTACCCAATAATATTTCACAATTAAAGAATTTGATATTCAAAGTATATCTTAAAATATACTATATTGTCAACAAAATAACTGTTGTTGTTGTTATTAGGTGCTGTCAAATTGGTGTCCAACTCATGGCAACCCTATATATAACAGGCAAAACAGTACTTTAGTGCTTCTCTACTATTCATAGTTTTCAATGGCTGATTGTTTTTGGGGAGTGGGTTACCAGGTCCTTCTTCCAAGCCTACAGCACCTGGTATTCCCAGGTGGTCTCCCATCCAAGTACTAATCAGGCCCAACCCTGCTTAGCTTCCGAGATCTGATAGGATTGGACGCCACAGTGATATGGCTGCAGGCAACAAAATAATTGTTCTTGTTTTTAGGTGCCATAGAGTCAGATGCAACTCATAGCGTCCCTCTTAGGGTTTTCAAGGGCTGATTGTTTCGGGATTGCTTTGGGAGTGGATTGCCAGGTCCTCCTCTTTTTGTGGTGCTGTGGTGCTGGGAACTGAACTGAGGGCCTCAGAGAGTGAAGTGCGACACTCTACCAACTGAGCTAAACCCCAGCCCCAACAAAATAATTAGTAGATATATATTTTTAAATCTTTGTATACAAAATAGTTTTTTTAAAAGTATTTATGGAAAAATTATAAAACCAAGCATACACTAGGATACAAAAAAGCTTTAATAAATTCAAAAACAAGTAATACAGGCCAACTGCTCCAGAGCACTGAAATGAAACCAGAAAACACTAACAAAAGAACAAAATAAAACACAACTTCTTAAAACAACAGCCAATGCTGGCTATTTAACACACACCAGATTTATCAATCTATGGGAATGGAATTGGAACCATAATCTTACAAATAAAGAAACTGAAGAACATAGAAATTTCTTTCAAGACAACAGCTAGTACATAGTAGAGCTGAATTCAATCACAACTCCTTGACTCAAGACACCAAGATCTACATTATGTATTCCTTAACTCCTCAAAGGAAAATCATCAATACAACAAAACCTAAAACAATAAAGTCAAAATTGTTCTCAGGAAAACTCACTGCTTCTTCACCAAGCAGAAAGTACAATATAGGAAGTATTCAAGTTAAATGATAAAGAAATAAATCTAAAGGCAGGAAAAAAAATTTTTTTAATTAGTAAATTAGGAAAGAACAGTATAACAGACTATATCTAAGTGCACATTCTTGTACCATGATATTACAGAATGCTCTACTGAAGCATTTAAAAAACTTCAGCATATAACATTTCAAAACTATTCAAAATAGAGAAAAATAGTGTAATGAATCCTATACATCCATCACTCACCTTCAGTAACCACCAAAAGAGGGTTAATTTTGCTTTATGTATCCCCTTATCAGCTTAAGTACATACCTTGTTGTTAGGTGCCGTTGACATACCTTAAGTGCCAACATTTCATTATGCTCTATTTGAAAGAACTGTCATTCACTTTTTCTTTCACTTACAAACCTTCAACTACATAGTAAGGGTCTCAGGATTTGGTACTCAGTACACATTTGCCATAAGTGAAAATTTAAATAAACAAAACATAGCAAAACTTACTATATATCCATAATGCCATAAATGCAAGACAGTAGAAAATAAATAACTTACCTAAACTTTCCTGAATTTCCTTGTCACCCACATCAGAATTATTATTTCCAGATGTGAAAACATTCTTGACTCTAGAAGGTCCACTTAATGAAAAAAAATAATAACAAAAAATAACCCACAAAATCTGTTCTTTTTATAATACAGATATCTATGTATCTGCCTGCAGCAGTAGCCCTGTGGCATCTGATCCCATTAGATCTCGGAAGCTAAGTAGGGTTGGGCCTGGTTACTACTTGGATGGGAGACCGCCTGGGAACACCAGGTGCTGTACGCTTGGGAAAAGGACCTGGAAACCCCCTCCCAAAAATCAGTCCGCCACTGAAAACCCTATGAACAACAGAGAAGCACTGACAACAGTGTTTTGTCTGTTCTACATAGGGTCACTATGAGTCGGATACCGACTCGACAGCACCTAACAACAACATGCATCTAAGTTTAATGATATTTTTCTCCTAACACTGCTTTAGGCTTCTTTCTTGCAAAACGAACAGCAATGTTATATATCAGCAGTCTCTAACCTTTTTAGCACCAAGAACCGGTTTTGTGGAAGACAATTTTTCCACAAATGGGGTTGGGAGGGTGGTTCAGGGTATGAGCTGATGGGAATTGGTTGTAAATACAGATGAAGCTTCGCTCACTTGGCACTCACCTCCTACTGCACAGCTTGGTTCCTAGCAGGGACTAGTCTGCTGCCTAGGGGTTGGGAATCTCTGTTATAGATCACCAAGAATATAAAACAATGGAGCAAAGACTAAAATTTAATCCTGTAATTGATGTCAAATATGGTAAATACCAAATTTTATAACCTTTTAAAATTAACTCATGGATCAGTTATGTTGTTGTTGTTGTTAGGTACCGTCGAGTTGGTATCTGACTCATAGCGACCCTCATAGGGTATTTAATGGCTGACCTTTTCAGGATTGCCTTGGGAGTGGATTGCCAGGTCCTTCTCCCATTTTTGAGGTGCTGGGAATCAAACTCGGGACCTCAGAGACTGCAGTGCAGTGCTCTACCAACTGAGCTAAATCCCAGCCCTGAATCAGTTATACATCCAGTTAATTACAATAACAACATTCACTGGAAAAAATAAAATATAGGAAAAAATGAAAAATAACCGTATCTTAATTGCAAAAATAACTATAGCCTACAAAAAGAATTAAATTTAAAATGTAGTCTAGAAATTGTCAGAGATGATTTGACTTATCCTGGTCCTAGATCTATTCCCTCCTATTATAAATCTGGTAGACCTAGTCATAACCCCCAAATAGTAAAAAAAACTTTAGTCTTCCCTTAAAAGTCTAAGAATGCTATAATTTGACATGCATTTCTTTTTTAAAAGGTTTTATGACTTCAGTGAAAATACAAGTAGGTTAACTTTACTTCTTCCCTGAATTAATGGATGTTTTCACAATATGCCCACAAATTCTTCCATTTAAGAGGCAGAATCTAATTTCTCTTTTCTTAAATCTGGTCTGAACTTGGGGTAACTTGTTTCTCATAAACAGAATACAAGTGAATATAAATCTTCAGAAATTAAGTCATTAAAAGGCACTGTGATTTCCATCGTAAGCATGCTTACTCCTCTTGTATCACTTGCTTTATGGGAAGCCAGATGCCATATTACATGGCTCTACAAAAAGAGTGCTATGGCAAGAAAGTAAGGTCTGCTGGCAACAGCCAGCAAAGAATCAGGGCCTCCAGCCAACAATCATGTGAGTGAGATGTAAATGGATCTGCTGGTTCCAGTCAAACCTTCAAAGAAGTCTAAAACAAAAAAGATCTTGACTGATACCTCCCAAGAGTCCCTAAATCTGAACTAGCTAACCAAGCCTCTCCCAGATTTCTGACCTACAGAAACTGTGAAACAATACATTTTGCAGTCAGTAACAAAATTAAAATTAAGTTTTGTAGTAATGTGTTACATAGAAATGGGTGACTACTAATATAGTAGGTAAAGTCTATTATCTTTAGAATATATGCATACCTTTCTTCCAAAACTGAAATTTTAGGCTCTCCAGAATCCAAATTAGACTCTGTTGGTGTCTTGCATGTATATTCACTGGTCTGAGACTTTAGATGAATACTCTGTGCAATCATAATACCATCTTGTTTCTTGGGGTATCCTGTAGTTCTGAAAATGAAAAGTTTAAAACGTTATTCTTCTTTAAAAACTATTCTAGAAACAATACACAGGTATACAAATAACACTGGCTATAACAAATATCAGCTCATCATGTTCGGGTCCTAATACAACTAGCTCAGAAACAAGGATTGATTCTAGGACATACCAAGATTTCTAACTTGAAAAATTCAGGTGAGAGAAAGAAATGCCGCAAACCTGGTCTAACTAAGATGAGGGTAACACAAGGAGGACACTGGAGACATTACCTAGAGGTAGGATATGGTACATAATACACAGTTAATCTACCTCAGTTTACTAGAAACTTCATAAACAACTACAATTGTTTTCTTTCATACACCTAATCAGTCTACTTGAGGGAACAGTAGGGTACTCAGACACACCCTGCTCAACTTTTTGGTAACTGCCAGCTGGTCAGTTTATCCCAAATACATGAAAATAATATATACTATTTCTTTTAGGAGCTTATTTCTGGAGATTCTACTATCCTCCTGGATGGTATTAGAGTCAAAAGAACCAGAAGAAATTTATAAGAGAATACTATGAACAACTGTGTACCAGTAAATAAGATAACCTAGATAAAACAGATATATTTCTAAAACCACACCAAACAGATTCAGCAAATAATCAGTAAATCTACCCACAAAGCAAAGCTTACAAGGCTTCACCACTGAAATGTACCAGGCATTCACAAATTCATGTATTACATATTTGCTGAATTCATGCTACAAAAAGAAAGCATAAAAACAGTATCTGGCTCAATACATACACAATGATGAAAACGCACTAAAAGCATCTAGCAAATATGGCACATAGTAAGCATTCAAAAAATGTTAAATATTATCATTTTAAGAGAAAAAGTAATGTAATGAAAAAATTTTAAAAGATAAAAAATACTGAGATGCATTCCTAAATACTAAAATCACATCTTACTTTAAAAAGAAACCAGAATTATGCTTTAAAATGATTAAGACGAGAAGCTTAATGTTATGCATCTTGTACCATAGTTTTTTTAGAACCAAGTTCAGAGTACTAGTTTGTCTAAAGTGTCACCCAGTTAGTGGCAGAGCCTGGATTTAATAGCAGTGCTCTCAGAGGGTAGAGATCTTTACACTAATACTTTCTCTGTAAGTGATTAAATAACAAAAGCTACTAAATGCTGAACAAAAATAACTATATTGTACACATAAAAGAAATTACCCAGAAGAATCAAGATTTTTCTTCTTAGCCAGGGCTGCCTTATCACTTTCCAATGGCTCACTCAGGGAACAACCGGAGGTTTCATGGTGGTCAATACCTTCAGAGCCTCTAGCACTTAAAAACTGCTGGACTTTTGAACTACTTTGAGAGGTTCTCTTCAGCCTTTTTGATGGAATAGTTTTCTCCCCAATATTCTTAGATGACTGATTTGTTTTCTTTGTAAGTTTTTGTCTACTATTGTTGAATGTTGATAATTCATTTCTTATTGAAGAACTTCTATGAACAGGACCTGAAGGATTCAATGACTAAATGTTATACTTGTCCAGATGATCTGGCTCACTGAAATACCAATATTATTATATTTATACATAAAGACATACAGCCCAATCTCCTGGGTTAAACTGTTTCCCAGATCAAATTTTTTAAAAACCATTTAAGTTCAGCTGGGCACAGTTGTGCATGCCTCTACTCCCAGCAACTTGGCAGGTTGAAGCTAGAGGTTCATAAGCTTGAAGCCAGAGACAGACTTAGCACGGCCCTGTGTCAAGAAAAAATTTAAAAACGGGTGGGTTTACAGCTCAGTGGTAAAGAACTTGCAGAGTATGTGTGAGGCCCTCAGTCAACTCCCCAAGGACCACCAAAAAAAAAAAAAAAAAAAAAAAAAAAACTTTAATTTTGAGAGACATACATTAGACCCTCTAAGTCTATCAAAAGCTTCCTAAATAACCCTGTCTGGTTCTGCTGACTACTCTTGTGTCCATCCTTAAGATCTTAAGATTCTGGTATTTTCCAAGGTTCCAGCTTCAATTTTCCTATGACCTTTCTTTGAAGGACCTATCTATCCATATTTTTAATTAGTATCTATTTCCTGATACCAGTAATCCACTTACCACTCTTCCCTAAATCTGATGCTCTTGCTGTATCTCCTATTTTAACAAAAAGTACAGCTATCTATCCAAATGCCTAAAACAGAAATCTGACTTAACCAAGAGTCTTGCCCTAAATCCTGTCAGTCCTACTTTCTTGTTGTTTTTGTTAGGTGTCATCCAATAGAGTCTGACCCATAGTGACTCTACGTACAGTGGAACAAAGCACTCCCCAATTCTGTGCCAGGCACACGATCTTATTTATGTTTAAGCCCATTGTTGCAGACACTGTGTCAATCCATCTGGTGGAGGGTTTTCCTTTTTTTTTGTTGACCTGCCACTCTCCCAAACATGATGTATTTCTCCAGGGATTGATCCTGCCTGACTACATGTCCCAAATACATAAGACGCAGCCTAGCCATCCTTGCTTCCAAGGAGCACTCTGGTTGAACAACTTCTAGGACAGATGTGTTGCTTCTTTCAGCAGTCCATGATATATTCAATATTTGTTTTGTTCAATGTCCAGCTTTCACAACCATGCGATGCAATAAAAATGCCATGGCATGAGTCAGGCATACCTTTATCTTCAATGTGACACATTTACTTTTCACCTACTTTCTTAATAGTTCTCAAATCTGCTTATTTCAAGCTCTCCTGCCTGTCACTGTCATCATTTCATTTTCATGTTATTAAAACAGCTTCTTAACCTTTCTATAGTGTTCTTCACTGCATTCTTCATATTGCTTCAAGAATCATCTTTGGAAACAAAAACTAGGTCATTACAATCTTGCTTAAAATCTTTTGTGGAAAGGCCAAGCATAGTGGCACATGCCTTTATTCCCAACTACTCAAGAGGCAGAGCCAAGAGGATCACTTGCGCTCACAATTCAAAACCAGACTGGGTAATATAGCAAGACCCATTCCAGGAAAAATAAGAAAAATTCTTTTAGTGAGTATCTATGGCTTTAGGATTAAGTTCAAAATGCTTTCAACATAAATTTATTTCTGTATCTTGTTGTTGTTGTTAGGTGCCGTCGAGTCGGTATCCGACTCATAGCGACCCTCATAGGGTTTTCATTGGCTGAGTGCTTCGGGATTGCCTTGGGAGTGGATTACCAGGCCCTTCTCCCATATTTCTGTATCTAGACTTTGCTTATTTCATTAACCACAACCCTCAACACTCCATCTCCAATAAAAAAATTTTTAAAAGCCAGTAGTACTGAACAATTGCAGGGTCTAAAGCATTAGTTCTCAAAAAGGCAGTCCTTTGACCATTATCAATATTACCTGGGAATTCATTTGAAATATAAATTATCAGGCCCCACCTCAGACTTACAGAAACAAAAATTTAGGAATAGGGCCCAACAATCTGTTTGATTAAGCCTTCCAGATAGTTGTGAGGCACACTAAACTAAAAATAACTGGGCATGGTGCATCCTTGTGATCCTAGTACTTTGGCGGCTGAGGCAGGACGATCTCAAGTTTGAGACCAGCCCAGCTAGATAGTGAGATCCTGTCTTTTTAAAAAAAAAAAAAAAAAAAAAAAATCTTTTCACTCTAGATCTCTGCATATGCTATTTCTGTGTGCGATATGCCATCCTTCCTCTTCATGCCAACCACCAGCTAATTCCCAATTCATCCTTCAGGAAGCTTTCCATAATCCCCATGTGTTAGGGTAGCTTATTCGTTCATTCTCTCTCTCAACCCTCTGATAATGTTTATCATACATCTGACTCATATCTCTATCCTTCTCTTCCTATAAACTGACAAGTCTTTGAGATTAAAGAATTGGTATTTTACCTATCTTTTTACTTTTAACGTCTAACAACAGGGGCAGGACTGTGATAATTCAATAGCATAGACTCAGGTAGAAAATTTAAGAAGGTACTCACTTGCAGGGTAGTGTAAGTAAGAACCTGAACTCATAGAACCCTGAGACTGAGTGTCTCCTCAAGTTTTTTACTCTAGTGCCTCACTTGCATTACTCTAGGGCTGGCCCTGTATAATAACAACATTCCTGCCTCAGAACAAACACTTAATAAATGTACCTTAATATATACAAAAAGGCATATCTACTACATGCAGCTTAAGAGCAAGTCGCATTGTTTTTCTAAACTTCAGATTTCAGTTTCTTCCACCAGGTAACAGAGACGGCACTACATGAACTGTAAACATTCCTCTACTTTTATGACTCCTAGCTCAATCAGAAATCCAGCATCTATTTCAGGACTTTACACATGCAGTCTTTTTTGATAAGTTTCAGAGTTCTAGCACATCTATCCAAGCTCTGTAAGATTTTTATTTACCCAAATATTTGCACACTTGCCGCCATACCACTGTGGTGTCCAACTCTACCAGATCTCAGAAGCTAAGGAGGGTCAGGCCTGGTTAGTATTTGCATGGGAGACCGCCTTGGAACACCAGATCTTGTAGGCTCTGGAGAAGGACCCGGCAACCCATTCCCAAAAAAAGAATCAGCCACTGAAAACCTTATGAATAGCAGAGAAGCACTAAGAATACTGTTTTGCCTATTGTACAGAGAGTCACTATGAACTGGATATCGCCTCGACAGCACCTAACCACCACCACCACCAACATATATTTACACTCTTCTGCCACAATATAGCATTTTAGGCAACAGACAACAGAAAGGTGAGTTGCCCAAAGCAGTAACAGTGGTAGTTAACATTTCAATCTGCAATATCAATTATATTTAATCCTAAAATCTCAAGCAGGTAGAGGTATTAGTAATCGTGTTATTCAGTGAGGAACTGAATCTACCTGTTTGGAGAAGTCACAATTTAAACTCAGATCAGGCTCTAAAATCCAATGATGGCTGTAGTAAAATTAACTATACTTGCTGATACCAATCAAGGATCCTAATAATTCAGTAATTATTTCTGTGATTCAATAACTCTTAGCAAAACCTCACAGATATAATGCTATATTTGTAAGTCTCTCATTTGGTGATCTAAATAGCTTCTCAACACACTTCTTTGATATCTAGTTGTTATTAGGTGCTGTCAAGTTGGGTCTGACTCATAGCAACCCTCATAGATTTTCAACAAGCTCATTGTTTTGAGATTGCTGCTTCAGTAGTGGATTGTCAAGTCTTTCTCTGTTTCTATTGCTGGGGATCGAATCCAGGGCAGAATGGCACTTTACCAACTGAGCTAAACACCAGCCGTTGATATCAGTAGATACCTTAAAATTAACAGGTAAAAACCTGAAATCATGAAATCCCATACCTTTTTCTCTCACACTTTTCCTTACCTCAGTAAACAGTAGTTCCTTTATTCTACTTGCTCAGGAATAAAAGAAAAAAGAAAACTTATAAGTGATCCTAGACTTCTACCTTTCTCTCACTCTAATCCACCAGTAATTGCTCTGGGTTATCTTTTAAAAATATCCTGAATCCAACTATTCTCATCTGTTTCCTTCCCCAACCCGCTACAACTAGTCACCATGCTTCCATTTTGCTCTTTCACATTTCCTCTGTCCATATCAGTCAGAATAATCCTTTTAAAAGATGAGTCAGTCATGTCACTTTATTGTTTAAAATCAATAGCTTCTCAAAACATTTGATGTAAACTCTATCACAGCCGGCCTGTCTGATGTCTCCCTTGGATCACTCTGCTTCTGCCACACTAGCCTCCTTGATGTTCCTCAGACATATAAAATATGCTCCATTAGGACTTTCACAAATACTATTCCCTTAGCTTGGAATGCTCCACTCATAGGTATTTGTACGGTTCCCTCCTTTTATTCATATATGGGATCTAAATGATCATAGCCATTATTAAAAAAAAGCATCCAATCCTATCTTCCGATCTACTCCCTTCTCTTTTTTCTATTTTATTTTTCCTTATGATCTATCACTACATGAATTGTTTATTTATCCTGTCTTCCTCCACTATAAGTGATTTACTATTTCTATTGGTGACCCAATTTAATTTTGTCCTCATGAGATTTTTCTACATAATGGGAATATAAATCATACATAAAACCCCTTAGAGACTGATTCTGGGGACCTTTCAATAAACATAATTTAAGTAAAAAATACTTACTCTCCTCTGGTTTTACCACCCACCAATTAGATGGACGCCTGGAAATTCGGCGACTTCTCATGACAGTTGAAGTCACTTCTTCAGGAACAAATTCATTCTTGGACTCATTAGAAAAACGTTTCTTTCTGGACTTTTCCTTTTCTTTTTTGGTGCTTTTCTTTTTCTTGCTTCCTAGAATAATAATAATTAAAAAAAAACATAAAACCAATTCAAAATCTGAACCAGTTTTCAAAAGATCATGAAAGATTTTTAAAAAAATAAATAAAATTCGCAAGGAGTGTGGCACATGCCTGTAATCCTAGCGACTAGGAAGGCAGAGGCAGAAGGGTCGCAAGTTGGAGACCAGAGGCAGTCTGTGTAATTTAGGGAGACCCTGTCTCAAAAAGTAAAAAAACAGGCTGGAGATGTAGCTCAATGGTATAGCACTTGCAAAGCCCCAGTACCACAATAAACAAACAAACAAACAAACAAACAAACAAATAAATAAATCTCTCAATTATAGGAACAACTTTTTTTTTGGGGGGGTGGGGGATTCAGTGCTGGGAGTGTTGAATACAAGGCCTTGCGTAGGGGAAGAAAGTGCCCCACCACTGAAGGTCATCCCTAACTCCTTTTTTATTTTGAGACAGAGTCTCTCTAAATTGCACAGGCTGCCTCTAGTCTTAAATCTCTGACCCTCTTGCATCAGCCTCCCTGGTCATTGGGATTACAAGTGTACACCATGACGTTCAGTTCCATTATAGGAACTTCTTAAATTTATCCTGTGGGCTTCTTTCATTCTGTTTTTTAAGAAGTCACAAGTCTTCACCAGGTGAGGTGGTGCATGCCTGTAATCCCAGCAGCTCGGGAGGAGGACGCAGGATCGCAAGTTTGAGATCAGAGGCAGTCTGTGTAACTTAGCAAGACCCTGTCTCAAAAAGTAAAAACTGGGCTGGCGTTGCAGCTCAGTGGTCCAGCAATTGCAGAGCATGCAAGCGCGAGGCCCGGGTGTGTGTGTGTGTGTGGGGGGGGGGTGGTCACAAGTCTTCAATAAGATCTCTAACTTTCTGTAAATTAAATGCAAACTTTTTACATTGCTTGAAAATTCTCATATACTCCTAAACTAAAATAATAAGTATCTTCTATAAGGGAAAAAAACAGTGTTTCTTCTTCCTGTGTATCAATGCACAAATTAGAACAAGTAAATAACTGTTTTTCATTCTGAAATAATGATTCTTTTCTATCTAATTTTTGGAAGAGAAAATTCAAAGTGTAATTAAACCTGGAAATGAGATTTTTTTGGATTATCCAGATTGGTCCAATCCATGTATCCTTAAGAGTACATGTGTGCACTTAAAAACTGTGGTCAGAGATAAAGGTGATGATAGAAGAAAACACAAGAGAAGTTCAAAATATGAGAAGCATGGCATTGCTGGGCTGGCTTTGATAATGGAGGAGGAGGACTGTGAGTCAAGCAATATAGGTAGCTCAAGAGACTAGAAGAAGCCAGGGAACAGATTCTCTCACACAGTTACCAGAAAGAAACCAATACCTTGGTTTTAGTCCAGTGAAACATCTGATCCACACAACTGTCAATGAAATATGTTGTTTAAGCCACTCAGTATATGGTAATTTGTTACAAAATTAGAAAATTAGAAATGGTATAGCAATTAATCACAACATTATACTCATTAACCAGTCTAGTTAAAAACCATTTATCTAGATTGTTCTTTAAAAGTAGTGGTATATCAGGCACTCAATACATATTTACTAATATTTAATGAATATTAACATTAATAATTAATATTTAATTGGTATTTATTTAATATTCATAATTATGGGAGGACTCAGCAACTCACTCCTAAAAAACAATAAGCCATTAAAGGCCCTACAAATAGCAAAGATGCACTGAAACAGTGTTTTGCCTGTTGTACGTAGGGTTGCTATGAGTTGGATACCGACTCAACAGCACCTCACAATGACACCATTTATAACTACAGAGAACATCCATCAAGTATAAATCTTTCATGTCTTTCATGAGAAAGAAAGTATGGATTAACCAAAATTTTATGCCTTCAAATTTTGTGAATTCTTATTTTGCTTAAAGGAATAGTAAGAAAAAAACTCTCTTGTAAATATCACTCCCACATCAGTTTCTTTATATTATGTTCTCTTAAAATGGTCAACACCTAATTAGAAACCAAAGGAAACAAAAAAATCGAACAGATCCAATAAAAAGAATATAAGATACTGCAGACATTTATAAAAGAGGTCTTCAAAATAGAAAAGGTGGCTTTTTTCCTCGTTGAAACAGTCAAAAAAGCAGAGTTAAAACTGAAGTCTGTTACCTACTATTTCAAGCAATATCAAAAGAGAGCCAAAATAAATAATTCAACGATAACTATATAAAGTTGGAATTTTTAAATAAATTCTAGCTTGAATATCCCCTCTACATTATCATATCATTATCATATTTCTGTTTCTCCCCTCTATATTACTAATATGGTGCAGTCATCTAGCAAAGTGGTGAACCTTCAGGCCAAAACCTGATCCCAATGTGAGTGGTATCTGAGTAAAGCTTCACATGTATTTACACAATAATTGTCTTCCATAAAACAGGTCCCTAGTGGCAAAAAGATTAGGGATCACTGACCTAGAACCTTCAGGTATATATTCAATTGTGTTCAACAGCACTTTCTGGTTAGCTAATTGTTTTCTCATTTGAACATTAAAAACATTTTTACTTATTTCAAAATTTCTTAGTAGAGCTGAAAGACGATGAGCTCTCTGGCAAGACAGATCCTGGAACTTTTTTTTAAATCTCCTTTGAGTGTTACCTACCTTATATGATTGTCACGGATTAAATTATATCATATACATAGGTCAAGTGTGTGATATATTTGACAAGTTTTCTATTTCATTAACTATTCTGAAAAGAACTCTATCATTACTATCTCTTCTATTAACTAAAAACAGACACAAAGAACATAAACTGACTTTTTCTTCAAAGATAAGCATCATTATTACAAATCCCTATCATTATACAACTATGTTTTAAGGAAAGAAGCCACATTCCTGGTTAGCTTGAGACAATCCCAGTTGGTTTACTGTCCTGACAGTCACATGTCATAAATATTTCCATTGGTGTGATAAAGTATATGGCCACCCAGGAAACAAAGATCTACTGAGATATTGGTTGGAAAATTGCTGTGCCTCCATTTTCATTCTGTGCACATACATACATTTATTTATTTCTTCAGACCCCATTAAAATGATCTTAGCAGTGGAACTTGTGTCTTTCGAACTTGTTTACTAGGCTTTCTCTCTCACTTCTCATGTATGCTGCCACCTCACAAACCAAAAACCAATGAAGTTGGAATTGCATTATATGTAAAATATAAGAGATTCTAGACAATAATGTGTAGGCTTTTGAGGCTCTATGTAGACTTAGGTATACTTTGCCAACCTACCAAAACTAAGCAGGAATATTAAAAATGTAAAGTAGTAAAATGACATTTATATTTAATAAACACTTACCCACAGGTAGCATCTGTTTAGGGGAAATGCGATCACTTCTCATCTTTTCAGAGTGTTCCACATTTCTTTCTAAATTTTTTTGTAACTTGTCTTGAGGAATATGTGACATATTTCTGTTTTCATCTTTACACTGTCCCACAGTAAGATTTTCTTCAACAACCTTGGCTTTAGGTAGTCTTCTCTGTTTCTGTTTTCTAGTTCTTTTGTTTCTAGATGGTTTTTTTGCATTCTCAGAGTACATTTCATATTTTGTAGATTTACAGTCATTTTCCAATTCAGCTGTCAAAGCACAACTTGTACCCAAGTTGTGGTCACCAGAGGGCTGAGATTTCTCTCCAGGGTGAGCATTATGGGCATGTTTGTCACTTGTCAAAGTTATAGGTGATGTACTGTGAGGTTTCTCTCTTGACTTCTTACGTTGAAGAAGTGGAGTGCTCTCAGAAGGGGATACTACATGACGTTTCAGAAGTTTACCCTTTCTTGGTATTGTAATCCAAGGTCGATCAGCAAAACTTCTATCTGACTCATCAATTATAAATTCATCCTCTAACTTCATGTCATTTGAAGGTGATGAGTGAGGTGGAATGGATGCTATATGCCTAACAACAGGACTAAAACAGGATATCACTTTAACAGCTCAAAACAATGACTATTCACCTTTGTTTAGTGAAGAAAATTTGACATTAATGTTAATCCTCAAATATTCATAAAAGCACATGCACATTAAATACATACAAAGTTATTCGTGCATTTAGTGATGCAGTAAATAAATTAAGATGAATGCACTGGAATTAAATAGCACTTCCTACACTTAGGTTGGAAAGTTTTATAAAGAAGGAATTCTTACATGGCACAAGCCTGTAATCCCAACAACTCGGGAGGCTGACGCAGGAGGACCACAAGTTCAAGGCCAAAAGCAGCCTGCACAATGCAGTGTGGCCCCATCTCAAAATAAAAAAATAAAAAGCAGCAAGGATATGGTAGATCATTTGCTTAGCATATGTGAGGCCCAGGGTTCAATCACTCAGTACTACCAAGAATAAAGGAAGGAATTAATCAAAAGATGGTAATCTGATGGACTAATTTTTCATTTCCTTGTTTTTTCATACAGCACTGAACAGTGAAATATGCAAAATCGAAAACTAAATACTTAAACTCCAAAGTTAATATATGCACACCTGTTTCCATCTTTTTCACTTGGGTAAGGAAGAATGCTTAGCTATTTTTAGTCATAATAGAAACAAAGCTAGAATGAAAGAATTAGATTACCTGTTTTCTCTTTCTATTAGGATATTCAAAAAGATTTTGAGATGAAAATGCCTCTCCACTCCTCTAATCCCAAACTCCTAATAAATCTTATAATACAAAACAGCAAATATGCTAAGAAATACATTATTCTAATAGGTACATAGATTTATATAGGTTATATAGATTTATATAATTGGAAAACTATAAAAATACAGAACAAACTCAATATACATTGAAGACCACAATAAAATAATGCTTAATGGAAACACTATTTTTCAACATCAACATCTAACTAACTAGTCATTCACTCTGAGTAATTTAGCGAGACCCTGTCTCAAAAAAAGTAAAAACATGGGCTTAGGGTGCAGCTCAGTCATCCAGCACTTGCAGAGCATGCAGGCACAAGGCCCTGGCCTCAACCTCCAGTACCCTCCCCCACCCCCAAAAAAAGGTAAATAAATAGCCAAACGGTCACAAGTGAATCCAATTTGCTTTATCCCATTATTTATGATACATATTAGTTCTCTGTATATAAAGAAGCAATGCTAAGGATTTTTAAATGAAGCCTTCCCAAAACAGCTAACAAGAACTCTCCAAGTCTGTTCCTTTTCTACTTCAAGAGACTTCCATCTGACCAGTTATTCAGGCCAAGGTATCCTTAGGAAATAACCTTGACACTATTAAAGCTCAGAATCAGGAAAAATGATTTCTGGCTACATGGAAAAATCAAGAAAGACTCTGTGACATTTGAGATGGGTGGAGTAAGAGCTGGTTTTCAGGAAACGCAAGGCAGACAAACAGAAGGACATCCCTGAGCAAAATCAATGATGCACAGTAACACAAGGAATTGAGTTGTTACATTTGGCTACAGTAAATATAAAACTAAATTTACTCACAAGTTACTCAAAAAGAACATTAAAAAACACCTGATCACTCCTTCAGACATGATACAATTAACCCCTAAGAATAACATTAGTTTCAGATGGTAGAGATAACATGCATACAGGGGTGTGTGTGCATGCCTGCCTGCGCGCACATGCGCATGCGTACACACACATGCACATGTAACTGAGAAATGAATTATAGGAATAGACAACGAACAAGAGAAATTTCATTTACCCACTTAACATGTTTTTACAAAAACTCCCTAGTATTTTCACTAGTAGTCTGATATCAAAGAAAATATAAAAGAAACTAACCTCCTGGAAAGGAGGACTTAAGTTTTAACTAAGAAAGACATAAAATAGCAAAAGCATAAGGAAAGAAACTATTGAAAATAACACTGAAGCCGGGCACGGTGGCGCATGCCTGTAATCCCAGCGGCTTGGGAGGTAGAGGCAGGAGGATCGCAAGTTCAAGGCCACAGGCAGTCTGCGTAATTTAGCGAGACACTGTCTCAAAAAAATAAAAAAATAAATGGGCTGAGGGTGCAGCTCAGTGGTCCAGCACTTGCAAAGCATGCAAGTGCAAGGCCCTAGGTTCAAACCCTAGTACCACAAAAACAACAACAACAACAACAAAAAAAAAAACACTGCAGTAGTAACTTGAAAAAACCTAGAAGCCTAGTACACACCTTAAAATGGTGGCTAGAAGATGACAAGAGAAAAAGGTGTACCAAAGCCAACACAACTGCAAATGTGTACGCCCAAGTGTGCACAAATAGGTGACTAGGGAAAGTGAAAGTCTTAAAAACCGCTGACAAAGATGAAGTTTATCCTATAAACTTGTGTTTTTCAAGGCTGGCTGTCTTTAATTCTAGGTACTAAGTGTGCAGCCAGGATTGAGTATCACTACTGTGATACTGCACACTGTAGAACAAATTAAGGTTTTTAAGTAGGAAAGAACACATTAAAATGTATTTTTAGGACTATCCTTTCATTGGCACTATCAAAGGAAATAGAAATAGATTTAAGTCTCTGCAAAAGTGAAATACACCCTGATATAATTCTATTTCTAAATACTGCCTTTATTTTTTGATATCACAGTCAAACCACAAAGCATTGATGAACAATGAAAACTGAATAAATAATTTTCTTATACTTCTAATTTACCACTTATTATAAGATGGCTTCAGGGGGTGATTTATCGGGAAAAAAAAAAAAAAAAAGACTAACTCCTTACAGGTTAGGCAAAATTTCAATTAACATGTCAATCAAAAAATTTCTAAATTAAATACCAGTGGGAATCCTCAAGATATGGTACAGAATGGAAAAGAAAAAATGTCACAAGGACAGCCTCTTAATAACTCACCTGGATTCACTTTTTCTCTTTACAGTTTCTGAAAACAATGTTGAAAAACTCTTTCTAACTTGTGGTTGAATTTCATATTCCAAATCTTGTACTCTTTTCTGAGAGGTTTCTGATGGGTTCTTTTCTTGTTGTCCTTTTGATATTTTATCTTCTATGTCTGATACTTTACTCTCTATTTCTACTTTTTTCAAAACATCTTTATCTTCAAAGTTTAACCTGAAAGGTTAAAAGGAAGGCAAGCTAAATGTTCCCATAAGGTTGACTGTGTTATGAGTCTTCCTAACTCCCTTATAGTGACAATTACAAAATTTTTACTATGGTTAAATTATAAACCAGGGAAATATATGGCTGAGAGCACTGGCTCTCTAAGCATTCTCAGAACACTGTGCCAAACTACACTTTGAATGGCAAAGTCTTAGAATATACTTAACTCCTTGGCTCCAACAAGAAACGATTCTAGACAAAAGTTACTGCACTTATTACGAAGGTCTCTAACAGAAGATCTTAATCGACTTTGCTTCTTCATTTGCAAACAGAAACCTAGTAACGGGACCAGGTTCACAACTCATCTATACTCTGCTATCCTCACATATACCTACCCTTGCAATTATAATATAGAAGAAATACAAATTCTCTTAAGAAGTTACAAAAATTTTATTTTCACAAAAAGAACACATTTTTGCAGAGACTTTAGAAAAGCTAACTCTCAAATTTCTTTGAAGTACACTTTAATGGCTTCTTCACTAATGGAAAACTGAAGATATGCAAAGGATATATTGTTTTTCTCGTAACATAAATATTCCTTAATCACTGCTAAACACTACATAAAAAGAATGAATTATCACTTTTTAATATAAAAGTAAACTTTTGAAATTAGAATTATTATAATTTAAATAAAAAGTTACCTTTTTTTGGTCTTAAGACAAATCTCTGCACTTGAGGACAAACTACTTATTGAATTTCCAGAAGTATAAGTCTCTCTCTTTTGGGCAACAGATGGAATAGCATTTTGCAATATACATGCTTTTGCATCCAGAAGAACAACAGGTGATCCAACAGATAAGTAAAATTCTTCATCAGCTTTACTGTGATGACTATTTAGTTTTTCACTTGACTTTTTTTTCAAGTCAGGTGTACTTTTAGAACCAACATCAGCTCCCAGAATTTTCTGACGAACGTCATGAATCTGAACTAGAAGAAAATTACATGAAAACACTGGTCAATAAAAAAAATCCAACAGCCACAGTATGTACCTGTAATCCCAGCAATTTGGAAAACAAGGCAGGAGGATCATAGGTTCAAGGCCAGAGCCAGCCTGAGCAATTTAGTGAGACCCTGTCTCAAAAAAATAAAAGGAGCTGAAAGTGCAGCAGTGGTAAAGCACTTTTCAGAAGACTCACAGGTCATTAAATTTAGAATCAAAAATCTTTGATTAAAATATATAAGTACTTTACAAGTTCTAATTTTTATGCATTTGTTCCATGTTATCTCAAGTTTTGAAAAGACAGAAATCATCAAACACTGAAACACCACACATTTATTAACAAAGTCTTGAGATGTGAACACATCTGTGTACAGCTAAAATAATGAAGAAGCTAAAGAAATCATGAAATTCTTCTATGTTTAGGATAAGAATTGGTAAGCTAGTAACTAGATGAGCAAATATTTAAATACACACACACAAATATATATAACAACACACATGTAAGTATACATACATACATGTGCATATCTATTTTTATTTACTTGTATGTATCTGTATCAACCTACATATACATAAACAGAACATAAATAATGTCCTAACACAATCTTTAAATATCAAAGATGATGAATGACTACGTAGTAATCATACAGACTCATACCCTTAGAAGTCAAAGAATAAAAAACATCTAAAATACAACCAGAAAGGCCTTTTGGATCTGAAACAAGATGGCTTCATTGCTTCGCTAAACAAAACTAAATTCCTTAGAAATGATTCATCAGTCAATAACAATAGGGCTCTGAAAGCTGGGAGGAAGAAAACAGACTACTTAGAAACCTAAAGACTTAAGTAACAACATGGTCTCAACAATATGGTCTCTTGGATTTCCTGTTTATCTACCATATATTCCTGGACTGGTCACCTGAGGGGCTTGCAACTCAGAACCAACAAGAGGCAAAAAATGGAGGAAAAAACTCACATTCCCTGAATAAGGAAACACAACAGAGATCCTCACCCACAATCCTCACCCACAACACAGACCACAGGGCACTCTATTCTCCCAGCAGTGGCATAGCAACAAAACCCTAGGCTATGCTACCGGACAATGGCAGAGGAAAGCCCCAGAAAAACAATCATGAATGGCAGGGCTTATGACCCACAGACAGCTGCAGAGGATTGAAACTTGTGTCCTTCCTATACCCCAAGGTGGGCTGTGGTTTAGCTCAGTTGGTAGAGTATTCCTCTGTACTCTCTGAGGACCTGGGTTCAATCCCCAGCACCATAAAAACAGGAGAAGGGCGTGGCTGCCCACTCCTGAAGCAATCCCGAAACAATCAGCCACTGAAAACCATAGGAGAAGCCGGCACAGTGGCGCACACCTGTGATCCCAGCGTCTTAGGAGGCAAAGGCAGAAGGATCGCAAGTTTGAGACCAGAGGCAGTCCGTGTAACTTAGCAAGACCCTATCTCAAAAAGTAAAAAAATGGGCTGAGGGTGCAGCTCAGTGGTCCAGGACTTGAAGAGCTGCACCCAACTCGTGGGTACCTAACAACAATAGCCCAAGGTGATGTTTCGATCCACTGATAATTCTGCCACCGCAGGCCATCCCAGTACCTACTTCACAATCAGGGTAGCAGCAGACAGTCTAAGCCAAGACAAAGACAGCATGAGATCCAAGTATGCCCCTGTGCTCTACCCCTGTAATATAAGGAGACCCAGGCCCAGTAGTTTCTGACTGAAACCCTACATGAATGAACAAGGATATCAGCAGGCTCAAGAAATTACCTTACAACCACCCCAGAGAGCACTGACAAGTACTAAATTAGAATCCTAGCAGAATCAGAAAATGAAGAACACCAGAATACCACTGCTAGAAATAAAACTCACAAAAGTAGGAATGAACTTTTATACAATAAAACAAAACAAGTCAATTGGGCACAGAGGCACATGCCTGTAATCCCAGAGAGTCAAGAGGTGGAGGCAGGAGGACTTCTGAGTTTGAGGCCAGAGGCAGCCTGCATAATTTAACAAGACCTGACTCAAAATTAAAAACAATGGGTTGAGGGGTGCACTCCACTGGTACAGCACTTGCAAAGTACATGCAAAGCCCTGGGTTTAACTCCCAAGTACCAAAAAATAAATAAATAAATAAAAATAAACACAAGAAAGCAGGTCAAATATGAGTTACAATAAAAGATTTAAATATAATGAAGAAATTACTAACATAACAACCAAAATGACCAAGACATAATCAAAATGATACATCAAGCCTACAATACCAGCACTCAGGAGGCTAATGCAGAGGAAGGTAAATTTGAGGCCAGCCTGGGCTACCCAGTGAGACTTTGGTTCACAAAAACAAAAAAGAAAAAAAAAAAAATAAGAAGAAGAAAAAAGAAAAATAAAAACCAATTCATCATACAAGGAACTGGGAAAAAATCTTAATCTGAAGAAGAAATATCAATGGATGCCAATGAATAAGATGTTGAAATTATTTAACAAAATATTAAAGCAGAAATCAAAACAACCAACTACAAATTCTCCTGAAACAAATGATAATGATAGAAACTCTGAAAGAGATGAGTTGTAAGAACTGGTTTTTTAGATCTTAGCCATTTTTACAGCTATATGGTAGCATGTAAATGTTGTTTTAACTGAAAAGTCCTTAATGACAATGATGCTGAACAAATCAAAACCATAAGATACTACCTCATACTCATTAGCATAGCTATTATTATTAAAAAACAACAAACCCATAAAACAACTGTTGATGTAGAAAAATTAGGACCTATGTGCACTGCTGGTAGCAATAAAAATGTTACTATGAAAACAGTACGGTGGACCCTTAGAAAGTGAAAAATTGACTTGTCAATGATATGTAAATTGGGAATTAAAGGAGTTTTTCTGGTTCCTTTATCTGTATGGGGCTGGGATTTAGCTCAGTTGGTAGAGCGCTGCACTGTAGTCTCTGAGGTCCCGAGTTCGATTCCCAGCACCGCAAAAACGGGAGAAGGGCCTGGCAATCCACTCCCAAGGCAATCCCGAAACAGTCAGCCATTGAAAACCCTATGAGGGTCGCTGTGAGTCAGATACCAACTCGACAGCACCTAACAACAACAACAATATCTGTATGGGCTAGGGTTTCATTCTCTTATATCTAGGGTTGTTATGAGTTAGACCTGACTTGATGGCCTCTAACAACAACGTATCTATCTGTATAACAGCTCCATAACTTGGTTGCACAAAACAACTATTTGTTATGTTTATGGATTCAGTGCACTTCATGTTTGGCAGGATTAACAGGAATGGCTTGTCACAGCTATCAGGCAGGTATGACAACAGAGGTTCCACTAGGTATCAGGCCTGGAATCATCTGAAAGCTTGCTTGCATGTCTGACACCTGATGTTGGGTATAAGCTCGGAACATATTTCTTTCCATGTGGGCTAGTATAGACCTCTTCATACCATGGTGTGTGGGTTTCTAGAACAAGTAAGGAGCCAAATGATAATGGGGGGTATATTTCACTGGGGTCTTGATTTGTATTTCTCAAAGAATGAACGATTTGTAAGCATATTTTAAAATAGTCATTGACCAACGGTATATCTCCTTTGGAGAAATGTCTAAAGTCCTTTGCCTATTTTTAATTAGGTTGTTTGGTTTTTAGAATTTCAACAAAAGTTTCTTGGGAATTGGGTAAAACTGGAAGTTCATAGAAAGAAAAAAAAACCTTTAAAATGTTAAGGCAACAAGAAAGGTTATTTATCTCTATATGAGCACATACTATAAACTTGCAGTATAACAGTGATGTGTTGATGTAAGAAAAAACAGATCAAAATTCAAAGGTATGCTGAACTATATAAGACGCAACACATGATATAAGTAATACACTCAAAAGAGAACAGACTATTTAATTAATGAATAGATCTCATACAACTATCTGGAAGAAAACAAACTTAGAAGATTATATCACATCATATTCCAAAACCCATTTCACACAGATTAAAGACAAAAAACAAAAAAATTAACATGGAAAAAAATCTAAATTATCATATACACCATTAGGGTATGAAAGTCTTTTTAACCAGAACAGGAAATGTAAATCCATTAGAAGTCACATATTCAACAATCAATATAAAAAAATGTTACCTTAAAAATATAATAAACAAAAACTTCAAGAGTGTAGGGATCATTTGGAAAAACATGTCACAAATCACAGATCAGCCCACAATTGTGCTTATGTTTTTTTCACTTATAAACACTAATGAAGCCATGAAAGGGTTCAGCAGAATAAGATTCAGCAGAATGATGGGAGCAATGACTAGCTTTTCATTTAAATCTATGACTGTTATCCCAAATGGAATAGTGCTCTTCCAATTTGAAAACTGAAAATAAAAGAAATAAAAGAAAGCCTTACAAAGTAGCAGCACATCATCACTGATAGGAGGAAATGGAGCAAAAGGAGAAAAAGAAGAGTAACACTGACCATGGATTGACAATCAAAAATATATTCACTCATTTCATCATTCTACTTAGGCTGATGCTGACCTTGTCCCTGGAACCAATGCATGCACCTCTTTGAGAATTTCAAACTTTTTCATTACACTGAGGCAAATAATATCCATGAGGATGTTACTAACCTGATCTACTGGCAGCTTCACATGGTTCTACAATGCCTTGCAGAGAGGTGTCTTTCTTTCTTGAAGAAATTGGAACTGACTTTGGATTTGATATCTGGCACTGAGTACAGAAGAAATGCATTAGATCCACTTTCTTATATTATCAATTGTCTGGTTAACACATTTGTTTTTAAAATGGGAAAAAATATTTTAAAACAACAATCTAGCTGGTAGTGTATACTAATTACTGACAGGAGACTCAATAAACTGGTACAATTATATATACAACAGTAAAACAAAGTAAAGTAACATGAATAAACAATTATGTTAACAAAAAACCCCACAAGTTGCAGAAGTACATAATAATCCCATTTGTGTAAAATTCAAAACAGATACAAGGAAATATAAAACAATACAGTATTTAGGAATTTGCTATATGTGGTAAAGAGTTAACATAAGAGGCTGGATTATTTAAAGGGACTTCTTATGTTGTTAGGCCTTGTCTGCCATCTGGAGATGTGGCTTTTAAAATGTGCCCTCCCTATAAGGTTGTACCTGCTGTGCTAGCCTGTTGTTTTTGCTATTAGTTGCCATCAAGGCAGTATTCAATTCACAGTGACCCTCACAGTGACCCTACGTACAACAGGCAAAACAGTATTGTTAGTGCTTCTCTGCCATTCATAGGGTGTTCAATGGCTGATTGTTTTTTCTGGGGAGGATTGGGTTGCCCAGTCCTTCTCCCAAGCCTACAGCACCTGGTCTTCCCAGGTGCTCTCCCATTCAAGCACTAACCAGGCTGGACCCTGCTTAGCTTCCGAGATCTGACAGGAGCAGACACCACAGTGGTACAGCTGTAGGCTTAGCCTACCTAGAGATTGTATAAACTATGTGATTTATGATGAGCACTTCTTTTCTTTCATCAGTAAGTACAGGATTTTGGTGGGCAGAAGCTATCCCTGGGATATCCAATAAAAACAAGACTGAGTTTCAAATGGCTTTACTGAGGAGAAAGACTATACACATCACTGCATTTTATTGCTAGTACATAAGTGACAGGCACATAGGTGTTGACGTATATTATTTTTAACACCCTATATATATAGCCCCTTTGCTGAGCATAGGAAGCCTTCTTATGTACCTCTCTAGACTCTGCCTGTTGTCTCTTCCCTTTACTGACCTATGTATTCTGACTGCATGGCCATAATAAACCTCAGTTGTGAGTACAACTATATGCTAAGTTTCATGAGTTCTTCCAGTGAAGTATCAGATGTGGATGACATGAGACCTCTGTCACTAGTGATGACAGAAATGCTGACATAACTATTAGCATATGTCCATATGTGCTTAAAAAAAAACAAATAAGAAGGATGAACATGAAATTCAAGATAGTGGTTACTTCTGGGCAGAAAGAAGAGGAAGAATGGATTCAGAAAGGGGCAGAGAGAGGCTTCAAAGATACTCATATGTCTTATAATGAATGATAGGTACATGAGTCTTCATGAATGTTACTTTTAACATTTTACATGTATTAATATATTTTTGTAATTTTGAAGTATTTCAAGCCATAAACTTAATAATTAATGACTTCATTTCAGACGTGTATATTCTAGGAAATTCAGTTTATGTACACAAGGAAGCAGAAACAAAAATGTTCACTTCATCACTGTAACAATATATGGAAACAACCTAACAATTTACCAACAAAAGAATAAAATAATGGGGCCACTGTATTGCTGTTAAGTAGATACATTACATCACTGGGCCCACACCTCTAATTCCAGGCTCCAGGGAGGCTGAGGCAGAAGGATCAAAAGTTTGAGGACAGAGGCAGCCTGTATAATTTAGTGAGACCTATCTCAAAATGTAAAATATAAAATAAAAACTGGGCTGGGGGTACAGCCCAGTGGTAAAGTACTTCCAAAGTATGTGCAAGGCGCTGGGATCAATTCTCAAGTACTGCCAAGAGAGGGGAGGGGAGAGGCATTATAGAACTCAATTTTACAATGAAACAACAAGGCAGGCTTTCATTTCATCTCCCTCTTAAAGCCTCATTAAGGATATATAAAAATGTATAAACCCAGAAGGCCAAAGAGAAAGAACAGAACCTTGATGAGAGATGTCAACAATAAACTTTTTAAAGTAGGAAAGCAGATTAGTAGCAACTAATCAGCCCTGAAAGAATGGGAAACATGTTAGCAATGGAGAAAAAGGCTAGAAGCAGGCCGACTCATATTTATGGAGAAGCTCATAAAAACAGAGGTAAAAGGCACCTCTAAAAAAGGCATGCCAGTGGAACTGCATATAGGATTGTTAGAAGTGGACAGGGAAAGAAGTGAGACAAAGAGTCCATTCCCTCCCAATCAGGTAAGATTAAATTCTTACTCTAAGTTTCAGCATCAGAGACTGTGAACTTAGTGGTATGAGACAGTTGAAGAATACACTAAAAACAGCTATCAATCTGGATGCTGTGGCGCATACCTGTAATCCCAGGGATTCAAGAGACTGTGGCAGGAGGATAATGAGTTCAAGGCAAGAGGGACCCTCAGCAACTTGGTGAGACTCTATTTCAAAATAAAAAAGGGCTAGGGGAGTGGTGGAACACTTGCCTAGTATGCCAAAAGCCCTGGGTTTAAGCCCTAGAACAGAGGAAAAAAAAAAAAAAAGCCTACAGATATTAGGTAGGAGCATTCACACTGCATCTTCTCCTTGGCCCAACGACCTGAGCACACTTGCAGTTACATATATAGCCCTAATCAGGACAGATTTCTTTGTCAGCAAAACATACTGGGCTAAGTGGAAAAAAAACTACAAATATTAACACCTACACAATCACAATGAAACGGCCCAAACTATTACAATATAGTGAAATTCAACCATCTATAAATTTTACTATACATACAGAGCTTCTAATCCATTTTAATTTCCCACTCTTAAACAGAAGACAGCTAAAGATCACTGGACATTTAATAAAAGCCTCTAAAATAAAAGGCAATGAGTAAAGGAAGCAAAAAAGGAACTTACAGGAAACATAAACTGTAAAAAAATCTTAATGAAAAGGGTTAGAAGTAAGATATGTGAGGGAAACCTCTTTCTCCCTGGGCCACTATGCAGGTATAAGGCATTGTTAAAAGCACTGTTAAACTCTGTTACAATCAATATTGGTGTTAATAACAGTTTTTAAAAAGCATTTCTTCCAATTTTTATCCTGTAAATAACCACGTATGTTGGGGGATGGGGTGACTTGACTCTCTAACTGGCAGCTGTTGGACTCTCCCTTGTTACCTTAAGTAAAAGACCATCAGCCAAGGAGGCGGCTAAAACACTCTTATACCAGCATCAGTGGGTTTGAACACTTCCTAGATACCTTGAGGAAGCCATGTGACAAATGCAGCTGCAGCAGAACTCCAGCTCTTGAAACCACAGCTGTAGCCATGACTGTTTCAAATAAATTGCATTTTTGCACTGGACTTTTTTTTTTTGGCCACTGCAAGCCAGTGAACTCTAAATGACCCTGCAACTCTTTCCACATGAGCCAGAGAGGGAGCACCTCCCCTGGTGGCCTTCTTCTGTGACTAGTGCAAAAGGGACAACATTGTGATTGGTATAAACACACACCTTAATTTGCATGACACGTTTGCTAGGACTGGTATAAACACCCACTTTCTAGCTATATAAGCAGAAGAGTGAGACGTCTTTCTGTGCTGCCTTCCTTAATTTTGCAACATTAGGCCTAGTAAAAGGCTTCTTTTGAGTGGTCTTTTTGCCTACTTTTAGTAGTGCGGTAACAGAAAAAAAGCAGCAAAGAGTGGAGCCCGCAGCAGAGTGAGTGGAGCAGCAGTAATAGCAGCAGTAAGGACAGTAGAGTGGTGGGAGAGTAAGGCAGTTGGCTTGCTGATCTGCTGAAGCAGGTCACTGGCCAGCTGCCTTGCCCAGGACTTCACACCAAACCTGAACCCAAATGCTGAGCCCACTTTGGTTCAGCACTTTTTGTGGTATAAACATGTAATAACACCCGTGCATAGGTTTAAATCCCATGTGTAGACAGCAGGTCTTCAAAACAAACCTGAACCCAAGCCCTGAACCCATTCCAGTTCAAGTACTTACTGTCTAAAATTTTTCTGAACCCAAATCCAATAAAAATTGGGTTTGGGTTCATTTAGGTTGGTTGGTTGGTTTTATATCATTAGCTATTTAAAACTTGAAAAAAAAATCTACACATGGGATTAAAATTTTAAACCCAAATCCAAACTGAACCAGAACCCTCTAAATTTTAACATATTGATCCCACACCCAACTGGAACCCAATTTTTAACAGAGTTGAAGCCCTGGTCTTAACTGCAGTGACAGGGAACATAGTCAATCCATACAGCTCTGAGAATCAGGCAGGAACATAGCAGAGAGCTGCTACTACAATCCAGAAGACCTAGTGGGGAACTAAGAGATTCCAGTGATGGACAGGAAGTGAAGTTGGCCCCAATGATTGGACAGGAGTGGAGCCAGGAGACAATCTGGCTTCTGACAATAGGCTGGAGCTAGTGCGAGGGTAACCTCAAGGCTCTGCTGATCAAAAGAAAGCAGAGCCAAACAAGCAGTTCCTACGACCCTACCATCCCGCAGCAATGGAGCCCAGAACAGAGTACAGAGCCACTAACAATTAGCTCGAGTTAGCACATGGGAACCATAAGGCTACAATGATTAATGGGAACTGAAGCATGGCCCCAGGCAGCTCCAATGGAGCAAACAACCATGCAGCTCTGACAGAGCTAGAAGGACAGGGGACATAAGAATCTGACCTTAAAGAAGCAGAGCCTATTAACTGACAAGGATAGTAGTAAAAGTGGCAGGGCATTGACAGCTGCAACTGACAGCTGTAAAAAAAAAAAAAAAAAAAAAAGCAGGGCTGCAAGATCAACAATTGGCAGCTGCAGAAACAGCAACAGCAGAAGGGGAGCAGTATCTACCCCTTGAACAACAGTGATAGCAGCCACAGCAGTAAGAGGCAGCTGAACAGTTCCAGAAGGGCATCCATGGCGAGAAGAAAGATAAAAGGCTGTAAAGAGCTAAAGAAGATAAACTGCAGGCCCTGGTTGCTACAAGAGTTCCAGAGCACTGCCAGACCTTTAGGACCGAAAGTCCCAGACAGCTTAGGCCCAGGAGCTGTAACATTGGCTGCTGTCAGGGCAAAGGATCCTGATATATAGGCTTGCCCAAAATCTGCATACTAACTGCTATCACAGGATTAGGATTCCTGATCTCAACCTACATAAGAGGTGTAACACTGACAGGATTAGGAATTCCAATTTCTTTAGCCTACATAAGAGCTGTAGCATTTGAAGGCTTAGGATTCTTGATCTCTTCAGCCTACACAACATCTGTAACACTAAACAGTGCCCTTTACTGCTGTTGTAGCTCCTGTCTTTCTGCTGTTACCACTCAGTGATATCAAACTCTCAAGGAAACAGATACTGCCAAAAATCAGCACTCAAAGAGCTTCTCCTTGCCTACCCACAATTTCTATGCATGCAGAGCAAAAGCACCCCAGCCTGGTCACTGGTAACCGAACAATCTATCACATTAAAGGATACAATCAAATAACAGATCCCTAAAGACAGATAACACAATCCTAAAAAGCTTGAAAAGAGGAAAATAAAGTCACTCACAAAGGATCAAGAAATCAATAGTACTCTCACCAATAGGAAAAGCTAAAAAAGCAAAACAATATCTTTATAAAGTCCAAAGGAAAATAATTACCAACCCAGAATTCTAAACTCACCCCAAATACCCAGCATAAAGGTAAACTCATGGTATTTTTAAACATTTAAGGACTTAAATTCTCAGAAAGCTACTAAAACATGAATCCTGTCAAAAAAAAAACAAACCAAAAAGCAAAATGAAAACTAAAGATTCATGAAATATAAGCTACAATTCAGGAGAAAAGCAAAGGGATTTCTTGAAATAAAGGGGTATCATATATTGTTGTTAGGTGCCATCGAGTCGTGTGACCCTTATAGGGTTTTCAATGGCTGATTGTTTCAGGATTGCCTCGGGAGTGGATTGCCATGTCCTTCTCCCATTTTTGTGATGCTGGGAATTGAACACAGGCCCTCAGAGACTGTAGAGTGGCGCTCTACCAATTGAGCTAAATCCCAGCCCGGGTATCATATAGTAACACTTACATGACAGATCTAAGGATACACAGGAGAAAAGAAAAAACAATATCTTACCAAATAGATCTAGGAAGACTATCTCCAGGATGGAAAAAAAGAAAAAAAAAAAAAAACTTAAATATGATAAATTATTTGATGTGTCTACATATACTAAAAAGATATTAAGACATTTAAACTTCCATCACAGAAAACAGTGGTGACAAATTCACAGCACAGAGTCAACAAAGGAAACAAATAAACCAAAAGAAAACTAACAGCTATACGTAAAAAAATTAATCACTAGCTTCTACATAGCCATTACTAGTTGGATAAAAATATAAACACTAGCTATTGATCCAACCAAAAATTATAAGGGATTTACTAAGAAATGTAAATATATATGTTTTGTGGTGAGAAGCAGGAGAGATAGGATGTATGACAAAGCCTAAACTCTCATAGACAGCCAACAGATAGATAATAGGTAAGGTTGAAAAAAAAATCATGGAATAGTAGTTTAAGATTTAGAAACATGGAGGTAAAACAGCTAGAAGAAACAAAGTTAAAGTTAAGTTAAAGCTAAAGTTAAGACATCAGAATGCTGGAGAAGAAAGAGTAGGGTCTATTGTTTTTCATAATATATGCCTTGTGGAAATATCTGAACATCTATATACATAATATTTTTTATTTTAAAAATGATTTTTCTACCCATTAATAGGTACAATTAATATGCATAAATAATTACAATTTTGAGGAAACATGATGTATACATATATGAAACATCACATTACAACATTAATATGTATAATTATGTGTTTCTGTATCAGTTAAAAATAAGTTTAAAAATTACTTTAAAAATAAAAGTATTCTTCCAACAACCCATAATAAAAGAAGAATATGTAAAAAGGAAGAAAATAAATCAGCATACTGAATTTTTGAAAATGCTAATGACAGAGAAAAGCCCCTGACAGGACCAAAAATGATGAAAATAGCAATATAACTGAATAAAAAGAGATGACTATAAATATGAGAGGGAGAAGGACCTGGCATCCACTCCCAAGGCAATCCCAAAATAGCCATTGAAAATCCTGTGAGGGTTGCTATGAGTCAGATACCAACTTGATGGCACCTAACAACCTAACATAAATATGAGAAGGATCATAAAACAACATTACACACAAAATTGAGAATAGAGAAAATAGATGTTTTAAGAAAAATATAAATAATGCAAACACTGGTTTAAAAAAAAAGGGAGTTAATAAATCATTAAATAAAGCAATAATCACAAATACCCCCATCAAGCAGTCCTGACTACATTTGAAGGTACAGATGAAGTTATCCTCAAAAAAAATACAGACAAACCAATTTATTGTATAAAGCTAGGTTGTGTTTCAGTTAAAACCTAGAGTTATGCACTACTTTATTTAAAGAAATACAAATATAATAACCAGGCCCCCAAATCTCAAATTCTGAAACAGAAAAGCCCATAAGACATGTATAAGTCTTAGGTCTAATTAAACTAGTTTATTTTAAAGTCAAGGGCTTGGAGTTTACTTCAGTTGGTTCAGTGTTAGCTCTGCAAGCTCTGAGACCTTGGGTCCAATCCCTAGCACTGCAAAAACTGAAGAAGGACCTGGCAGCCCACGCCCAAAACAATCCCAAAACAATCAGCCCTATGAACAGCAGAGAAGTACTGACATGGCACAGTGTTAGAGAGTGTTATATTCTGTTGTACACAGGGTCACTATGGGTCGGACTGACCAGACAGCAACTAACAGCAACATTCTCAAGTCAATTAAACAAATTCCCTTTCTTATGTAGAAGACTGGCAAAGTTTGCAGCACAGAAAGACCCTTCCTTAGGGTTAAAAATCCTCTACTACATACAAGATCTCTACTGTTTGGAAGTATCCATTCTAACAGAGAAAAAATAATATAAAAATAAAATCAAAGAATATGAAAGAAATAAAATAAAAAAAGGAGATTAAAAACAAGCACAAGACAGAACTAACAAAGCCAAGCTTCATTTATCTAAAAGACAAAAATTGATAAACCTTGCCAAGACTCATCCACGAGAACGATTAAAGCATAAATAACCAATGTCAGGAATGAAAAAGAGGACATCGTTATAAATCCTGGAAACATTTAAGAGTGTAGAAAGACATCACAAACAACTTTATCCAAATAAATTTTAAATTTTAAATGAAAGGAGCAAGACCCCAGAAAAAGAAAATTCAGGAAAATTTTCCAAAAAGGAAATAGAAAATCTAAATTGCCTACCATAACTATGTAGAAATGGAATCTTAACCTTTCATATTTTGTATCTTGGCATAGATAATAATTATAAAAATTCATCAAAATGTACACCCTTAAGATTTCAGTATTTCAATTTACTATGGGATATTTCGGGGCTGGGATTTGGCTCAGTGGGTAGAGCGCTGCGCTGCAGTCTCTGAGGTCCCGAGTTCAATTCCCAGCACCGCAAAAATGGGAGAAGGGCCTGGCAATCCACTCCCAAGGCAATCCCGAAACAGTCAGCCATTGAAAACCCTATGAGGGTCGCTATGAATTGGATACCGACTCGACGGCACCTAACAACAACAACAATGGGATATTTCATAAGAAAGCAAAAATGAGATCACATTTTTAACTTTTCTAAAGATAAAACTCACTGTGAATTCTATCAAATATGCAAGGAAGAAATAACACTGACTTGTAAAAACATTTCAGGATAACAGAAAAAGAGAAAACAGTGAACTTATTTTACAAGGCCAGCATAAACACACAGCAGAACACAGAATTTCAATTTCTTATTTCTTTCTTTTGTATTGGTGAGGACTGAACCCAGGGCTTTGCACACGTCAAGCAAATATTCTACCACTCAGCTACAATCCCAACTTTCTTATTTCTTGTATAAAGTTATGAATTCCCTATAATTGTTTTACCTAAATCTCACAAGAGTTTTTATTGTGTTTTTATTATCATTTGGCTGGAAATATTTTTTATTCCCGTCATGCCTTCTTCTTTGATCCACAAGTCATTTAGAAGTTACCCCAAAGGACCTCTGCTTTAAAGCATCAAATACTATATCACCTAGGACCATATCTGACTTCCTGCTTAAATATTTTTAAAATCAGACAAAATACACAAGATTCTCAAGAAATCTGACAAAGAACAAGAAAGAAAAGTGATATCTGACAGATAAAGTGAACTGTCTGATCTCTATGGCTTACAGCCTAAAGTTTCTAGGCTGTGGTGCAGGGAGGGGACACTCTTAGGTACGGAGGTAAGACCAGGGATTAGGGAAGGTCAAGACAGTTAAAATTTTCAAGGTAAAGTATTGAACAGGGATAAATACACAGAGTGAAAACTCCTACCTAAAAGGAAACTCTAGCATACCCTTGATACTAAAGACCTACAGCATCATTTTAAGGAAAAAAAAAAAAAAACAAGATATTACTCTTGAACATGGATGCAGGCATCTTAAATATTAGCAAATCAAATCATTAAAAAACTGATACTTTATATTGAGTTCATCCCAACAAATGTCAAGTTAACTTTGTTGCTGTTGTTAGGAGCTTTTAAGTCCTATCCAACTCAGTGACCCTCATGGGGTTTTCAATGGCTGATTGTCTTGGGATTGCCTAGGGAGTGGATTGCCACATCCTTCTCCCATAAAGTCAACTTTAGCTTTCAAAAATCAATGTAATTCAGCCAGGCACAGGGGCGTGTGCCTGTAATACCAGCAACTCAGGAGGCAGACATAGGAGGATCTCAAGTTTGAGGCCAGAGGCAGGCCTCACAACTTAACAAAACCCTGTTTCAAGACAAAATAAAAGGTGGGGGGTGCTAAAGTACAGCTCAGTGGTAGACTACTGGCAAATTACGTGCAAAGGCCTGGGTTCAGCCCCCTAGTACCACCAAAACAAAAACAGAAAAATCAATGTAATATATGATTTTTATCACATTATAGAAGGCTTCTCAATTCTGAAAGAAATGGCTCTGTCTTCATTTCTTCAAACCAATAGGCTATACATTTTTCTAATGAGTATTGTGCTTTTAGATAATTTGCATTGGATCATTACGTTCAAATATTCTAGGGCTAGGAGTATGGCTCACTTGTAGAGCCCCTGCTTAGCATCCATAAGGCCCTGGGTTCAAACCCAGCCTGAGGGGAGGGAGGGCACCTTTATTCTGTGTAGTTAAATCAAACTGTCCTTTTAAGATATTTAATCAACAAAAGATTGGTTTCTCTGCATAGCAATGGAGTGTCTCTGGTCTTCAGAAAATCAAATTTGCCAACCTAATTAGGAACTTTAACAGCTACCCTAAAAATATAATTAAATGTTCTTGTAGAAGAAATAAAAAAATGACTACTATTCTTTGATTATTCTAACTCCCACTCCCAATTTCAAATACAGGAAATATTAAATCAAATTTTTTGCAAAATACCTCCAAATTGTATGGAAATTTAATGGGTATACAGGATTCTCTTTCAAGAATTAGATCACAAACTACTAAAATGCATGTAAGTACCTTGTGGATATTCACTACAATATTAAGCCTACACCCCTAGTTCTCTTTTTTGACTTACCTCTTTGCTTGGAGACTGAATACCACTGTCTTTCCCTTTGGGTGTTGAATAAAGCACTGACTCTGTAGAATGTGTGATCAAATCATTGATGAAACCTAAAAGAAAACAAAATTAAAAAGACAAACAAAATATAGTGTATCTATTGGTTACAATTAAAAGTGGCTTTATATGACATGTGAAGAACGTGTTTTGACTCTTTAAATGCAACTTAACCTAAAAGAACTGTAGACATCAATTCAATATTCAAATATTCCTGAAAAGCATCAAAAACAGAAAAAGCAAACAAGATTACTGAAGAAGTATGTTCCAGCTCTTCCTTCCAAATTTATATAGAAGTATTTTTCCACTGTCTAGTTTGTTTTGTGCTGCAATAACAGAATAGCTAAGACTAGACAGCAGTGGAAGAGTGCTTGCCTACCAACCACAAGGCCCTATGTTTGATATCAGCACCACAAAACAACAACAACAACAACCTGACACTGGGTGGTTTTCAGAGAATAAAAATTTAATATCAAGGACCTTCCTATCATTTCATCAAGGCAGAAGGGTATCAGAGCACAACAGCCAGAGAGCAAGAGATAGAAGGCAAGCCTCAAGACCTTTCATGTTTGGCATAACCCATTCATGAAAACAGAGCCTACTTTGCCTAATCTCCTAAGTTCCTACCTCTTAACACTGTTATATTGGAGACTAAATTCCCAATATCTGTTTAGGGGGCACAATCAAACAACAGCATTCATCATCTCTTCTTCTTTCTCTAGTTGGCCCACTCTAATTCTAATACCTTCTTATACTGATCAGCCTTTAGAAAAGTCTTTTTTGCTATAATTCACCATTTCCTTAGGAAGGGATGTAAATCTCCAAAGATTACCTCAAACTCTAATGGTCCCAAGAATTCTACATGTTTATTTCCATTACAGTATTTCTCCTCTTCAAAATGCTTGGGTCCAAAAGTGTTTTGGATTTCTTTTTTTTTAAGATTTCAGAATATTTTCATATATATGGTAAGATAACTTATAGTTGGGCTCCCAAGTCTAAATGAAAAATTTATGTACATTTCATGTACACTGTATACACAAAACCTAAAGGTAATTTATATGTTTAATAATTTTGTGCATGAAATAAAATTTCATGATGTGGAATTTTCTACTTGTAAGAGCATGTTAACTCAAAAAGTTTTGGATTTTGGAAAGTTTTAGATTTTGGATTTTCATGTTAGACATGAACTTTATATGAAATGCTTCTCTTGTACATATTTTGTATGGCGTTGAGATTATGGGAATCTAGTGTAAACTAAGTATAACAAATTATTGTCAAATTATTGTGATTTTCATTAGTATTTTTCTTAGTGTAACAAAAAGTAAAAGACAGACTGCATATATGTACTTAAAATTATAAGAAAAATTTTACATATATTTAAATGCTAGAACATATTTGCTATACTTCATATTGGTATGACAAATTTATATTTTCATCCATCCTAACCCTCAAAGCTTATCTAGAAATGAAGCCTTACTTTTTTCTTCAAAACACTCCTGTAAGATTTCCAGCATATTCTGCCCTTGCTCTGTACAGATGTTAGGTGCCCTAATAAAAAAGAAAAAAGAGAAAATATACCATATCATTTCTGTAAGACATGTATTGTTACCATTTATTTGAAAATTTCATCTCTATCACAAAATGTTAATAGGAAAATATCTTTACACATAGTACTTGAGGATCTAAAGTTCCCTCAAGTGAATTCATCCTTTCATAATGTGAAAGCAAGCATGTCATTATCTACATGAATAATTATATTCCAGAGTTGAACATCCTATCTAAAACTGTTTTAGACTACTATTGTATCTCAACAAGAACATAACCTTTTTGAAAAAATCAAATTTGTCCTAAAATGCTTCATTTTGTTATTTGTTTTTACATTGCTGGTAACTGAACCCAGGGTATTTTGCACACTAGGTAACCTTTTTACCACCGTTCCACACCCCTGGCCCTAAAATGCTTCTTTAAAGACTTTACAATCACAAGTCCCAACATCTCCAAGTAGAATACTATTCCCTATAAATTCTCAAGTCCACTTTTGAATCAGTCTCATTAATTTTTATTTTTATTTTTAAGATAGGGTCTTGCTATGTAGCTCAAGCTGGTCTGAAATTCACCATGTATTCCAAGTTGGCCTCAAAGTCAATTTTCCTGCTTCTGCCTCTTAAGTGCTGGGATTACTACAGGCATGCACCACTATATTCAACTTTCAATATCATTTTTTTTTTTTTTTTTTTTTTTTTTGCGGTACTAGGGGTTGAACCCAGGGCCTCATGCCTGCATGCTCTGCAGTGCTGGACCACTGAACTGCACCCCCAGCCCATTTTTTTTACTTTTTGAGACAGGGTCTCACTAAGTTATGCAGACTGCCCCTGGTCTCGAACTTGCGATCCTCCTGCCTCCGCCTCCCAAGCCGCTGGGATTACAGGCATGCGCCACCATGCCCGGCCTAATTTTTTTTTTTTTTAAAGATGGGGAGTAATACTAAGGGCTGAATCCAGGGCCTCAGGCATGCTTGTCACTACCACTGAACCCCAATCCCAGGCCCTTTTTTATTTTTTGAAACAGGGTATAGCTAAATTGCACAGGCTGCCTCTGGTCTCGAACTCAACAATCCTTACCTCAGCCTACAGAGTCACTGGGATTACAGGCCTATGCCACAGTGGTCAGACAGTTATTAATTTAAATAGTAGTTCATATGAATGATGATATATTGTTTTAATTAAAAATTATACTGATTACATATAGTCATAAAAATTAACTGAGATTCACTGTTCCCTCCAATGATAACATTTTTTCCAAAACTATAACACAATATCATAACCAGGATGCTACTGCTATAACACACTTATCTATTTAGGTTTCTCTAGTTCTACAGGTATTCACTGGCCCAGTGTATGGTGGGGGGGGGGTGTGCGCGCGCACGCGCAAGCACGTTCTATACAATGTAATGCTTCTGTGGGTTCAGACATCACAACTAGGGTTAAGATACTGAACAGTTTGATTCCAATAAGGTCCCTCTATTGTCCTTTTGGTCTGCAGCCATAGACCTGTGGCATCAGACCCCGTCAGACCTCAGAAGCTAAGCAGGGTCGGGCCTGGTCAGTACTTGGATAGGAGACCACCTGGGAACAGCAGGTACTGTTGGCTTGGGAGATGGACCCAGCAACCCACTCCCAAAAAATCACTACTGACAATAGTGTTTCATCTGTTATACAGGGTCACTATGAGTCAGATACTGACTCGACGGCACCTAACAACAACATTGTCCTTTCATAAATATATCTACTTCCCTCTAACCCCCTTCTTGTCTCCTCTCATCCTACCATTCCTAACCCCTGTAAACCACTAATGTGCACTCCACTTCTAAAGTTCTGTCATTTGAAACAAAATCCTATACATGGACTCATATAGTATATAATCCTTTGCACTGACTTCTTTCACTCCGTGTAATTCTCTGGCAATTCATTCAAGTTGTTAATTTCATCAATAATTCATTCTTATTTAGTGCTGGGTATTATTCCATGCTATATATGTACTACAGTGTTTAACCACTTACCTACTAAAGGACATCTGGACTTCAATCAGTATAAAATTTTGACATGGCACCTCTAATAGGGCTGGCAAACTTTTGCGTAATGGGCTAGATGACAAATATTTTATGCTTGTACACCATACAGTCTGTCACAACTCTACTCAACTCTGTCATTCTCACTCAAAAGCAACCACAGACAGACAAAAAGGCATAGCTATGATCTAACAAATATTGATAAAAACCTGTTATAAAACATTTAGCCAGTCTATGGGCGTTAGTTTATCAACTCTTCACCCACAACATTCTTATTATCTTTACAGTTGTTAGTTGTTGTTAAGTGCCGTTGAGTCAGTTTCTGACTCATAGCGACCCTCATAGGGTTTTCAATGGCTATTTCAGAATTGCCTTGGGAGTGGATTGCCAGGTCCTTCTCCCATTTTTTGCGGTGCTGGGAATTGAACTCAGGACCTCAGAGACTGCAGTGCAGCGCTCTACCAACTGAGCTAAATCCCAGCCCCTCTTTAGAGTTAGAAAAGTATTATTTATAAAGTAACTCCAGATTGGGCGGGGTTTAGCTCAGTTAGCAGAGAGTTGCTCCATAGTTCCTGAGGACCCAGGTTCAATCCCCAGAACCACAAAAATGGGAGAAGGATGCAGCAGTCCACTCCCAAAACAATCAGCCATTAAAAACCTTGTGAGGGTTGCTATGAGTTGGACACGACTGGACAGCTCCTAAGAACAACACAACTACTCAAGACTATGAGCCACAGAGCACGAATAGGTCATCCATCATAGAATCCTATAAGTGAAAGACCTCAGAAGTCACCTAGTCCAACAATTATCATCCAAATATTTACATAAAATTATCTTTGGAGCTTTGCAGAAATACATGTAATTGGTCATTTCCTTCAGACCAACTGGAATATATTTTCTAGAGTGAGTCAGATGATTCTGACATACAAATCTTATTAAGAACCATTAATTGGATCCTATCCTTTCATTTTACAGATAATAAACTAAAATCTAAAACAGTCAAATGACCTCCCTAAGTTTATAAACCTAATTAACAGCAATGGCAAAGTTGATGCCAGAAGATAAGTTCTTATTCCAAATTCTGAATTTGACACTAACTTGGAACACCACATACAGATATATACACTGCCCAAACATAAATACAGCCCTGTTATCACCTATTTTATAGATAAGACCCAGAAAAATCAAATGTCTTGTGATCATTCAGAGCCAGCGTTAGAACATAAGTCACCAATATAGGCATACAGTCTAGAGTAGTTGTAAAACACAAAGTCTAATTGATAAAAGTATGGACATAATCATCTAGCAGTTACCAAATGCCTGAATACTCTTCTAACTTTTATAGGAGAAAAATAATTTAGTCACCAAGTCCTACAGCTTTTGAAAAATTTTCTGTGATTAATCTCTTCCTCTGCTCATTGCTACCTTACTGTAAAAGCACTCCCACCACACCCAGAAAATCACAGCTCCTGCATTAAACTATCCTATAAAGATCAAGTCACTCTTCCTTGCTTTTATAAAATCTGCAGGTGTGTATATTTATGTTAGGCCTAATTCCAAAGATGACTTCAAGTCTATAATAGATGCCTGAAGTCTAACATCAATTTTCTGGCTCTCTTCAATTCACTTGATTTTGTTTTCTACTTCTAGCCAATATATTTATTCTTTCAAATCAGGTTTGTCTGCTGCTAATAAATCATGATATTCATATTGCTACTTTTAGTTCTTTTGTTTGTGATACTTTCTATGGAATGTTGTTGTTAGGTGATGTGAGTTGGGTCTGACTCATAGAGACCCTATGTACAACAGAATGAAACACTCCTCAATTCTGTGCCAGGCACACGATCCTTTCTATCTTTAAGCCCACTGTTGGAGACACTGTGCCAATCCATCTAATTGAGGGTCTTCTTACTTTTCGTTGACCTGTCAGTCTCCCAAACATGTCCTTCTTCAAGGATTGGTTCCTCCTGACTACCTGTACAAAATATGTGCAACGCAGTCTAGCCACCCTTGCTTCCAAAGAGGGCTCAGATTGTACTTCTAGGACAGATCTATTGGTTCTTTTGCCGGTCCATGGTATATTCAATATTCATCCCCAGCACCATAATTCAAAAGCATCAATTCTCCTGTTTCCCTTATTAAATGTCCAGCTTTCCTAACCATATGCCGCCACTGAAAATACCATGGTATGAGTAAGGTGCACCTTCATCTTCAAATTGATATCTTTACTTTTCAACATTTTAAAGAGATCTTTTGCAACAGCAGTTCCCAATGCAATGAGTCGTTTGATTTCTTGATTGTTGCTTCCTTGGGTGTTGATTGTAGAACCAAGTAAAGCAAAATCTTGTACAATCTCAATCTTTTCTCCATTTATCATGAAGTTGCGTACTGACCCAATTATAAGGATTTTTGTTTTGTTGATATTGAGGTGCCATCCATATTGAAGGCTGTGTTCTTTGACCTTCATCAGTAAATGTTTCAAATCCTCTACATTTTCAGCAAGCAGAGTTGTGTCATCTGCATAACATAGGTTGTTAATGAGTCTTCCTCCAGTCATGATGCTGTGTTGTTCCTTATAAAGTCTAGCTTCTCAGATTATCTGCTCAGTATAGATTGAAGAGGTATGAAGAAAGTATACAATTCTGACACACGTCTTTCTCGACTTTAAACCAGGCAATGTTTCCTCGTTCTGTTCAAAGGACTTCCTCCTGGTCCATGTACAGATTCCTCATGAGTACAATTAAGTGCTCTGGTATTCCCATTCTTCGCAATGTTATCCATAATTTGTTATGATTCACACAAATGCCTTTGCATAGTCGATAAAACATAAATATCTTTCCAGTATTCTCTGCTTTCAGCTAATATCCATCTGATGTCAGCAATGATGTCCCTAGTCCACATCCTCTTCCAAATCTGGCTTGATTTTCTGGCATTTCCCTGTCTATATACTGCTGCAGTCATTTTTGAATTACTTTAGCAAAATTTTGCTTGCATACAACATCAATGATATCATTTGATGATTTCTACTTTCGGTTGGATCCCCTTGCTTAGGAATAGGCACAAGTATGGATCCCTTCCAATGATTTGACCAAATAGCTGTTTTCCGAATTTCTTGGTGTAAACAAGTTAGCACCTCGTTCTTGATATATCTAATCAAGACCCACCTAAGTAATGTTGTTGTTGTAGTTAGGTGCCGTCAAATCGGTGTCCAACTCATAGCAACCCTACCTGTAACAGGCAAAACACTATTGTCAGTGTTTCTCTGCTATTTACAGAGTTTTCAATGATGGACTGATTTTTAGGAATGGCTGCCAGGTCCTTCTCCCAAGCCTCCTGTATCTAGTGTTTCCCGGTGTTCTCCCATCCAAGTAGTAACCAAGCCTGACCCTGCTTAGCTTCTGAGATCTGATGGGATTGGACGCCACAGTGCTATGGTTGCACACTACCTAAGTTACACTATGAAGTTTTCCTTAATAGTAACTACACAAAAATCCCTTGTAATATCTTATGTAGTTGTCTATCTATAAGCCTATCTCTATGACACACAAGTTACTGCTTCATTATTACTACAAGTAATATTTTTGTTCATCAGGTGATTTCATAACTATGTAT